>QRFJ01007455.1:0-33467 GCA_006176705.1 Cocos nucifera
CGCCACCCCGCTTCCTGAGCAACACGAGGTTGTTGAGAAGAAGAAGAAGAAAAAGGATGTCGTCAGAAAAAAGATGAGGAGGGTGGTCGAAAATTTGAGTGGCGAAGGCTCCAATCAGGAGTGAGCTTCTTTGGATGATCGCGAGGTCATCCAATTCCTAATGAAGGATAGCATCCTCCCACATTATTGAGAAAATGGTTGGGATGGAGGATGCTGAGAGATTTGATGAGTCTTTCCCCGCCTATCTTGAGGTAACCCATT
This sequence comes from Cocos nucifera, assembly GCA_006176705.1. Taxonomy (NCBI): domain Eukaryota; kingdom Viridiplantae; phylum Streptophyta; class Magnoliopsida; order Arecales; family Arecaceae; genus Cocos; species Cocos nucifera. The sequence continues at coordinate 262 of QRFJ01007455.1, forward strand.
TTTCTAAACTTGTTAGAATGAAGGATGCGCTTTTAAAGTTCTAACTTAATTTTTCCTTATCTTATAGCTGGGGCATTACTTGTTTGCCCACTTGAAGGCCATCGATCTTCATCAAGCCGAGGCTTCTAAAGCCCCATAGGAGGTTCAGGCAGAGGTTGAGAGGATTCGAGCTGAGGTCGATCATTTGAACGTGGCCTCGAAAATTCAAACTATAGAAGTCGAGCACCTTCGAGAGGTGTCGTGGAGAGAGAAAGAAGCTTCCATGGGGCTGAGGGTAGCCCTAGCACTCTCCGAAGATAAAAGGAAGAAGGCTGAAGAAGAGATCAGCATCGAGAGGGAGGGGCTGTCGAAGCCTTCAAGTCCTCTAAAGCAATGGAGAACATCAAGATCACGTTCGCCCAGGAAGCCTTCTAGGAGGGGTTCAAGATCTGCATGAGGAGGATCACGAAGAACTTCCCTATAGTGGACCTCGACCTTCTGATAGATGAACCCAGTGAGGGAGCTAGTCCCTCCAACGTAAGCGCTGCTTCCCCCATCGTCGAACCTACCCTGAGCGCTCCCGAACTTACAGCTAAACCTCTTGAGTCTATTCTCGAGCCCGACATCGCAAAGGATATACGGACCTCGCCTGCTTTTACATCGATCGATCTAAGTTTTTATAAATTTACACTTTTCTTCTTTTTTTTGATTATACGAACATTTTGAGGAATGCTTTTTTTTTACTTGTGTTTATGAAATAATTGAACCCTGAAGGAAAATCCTGATTTCTCAGGTTCGTTCAGATCTGATCAGATCAAGAGATATATTTCAAAAAAAATTTTTCTCTTGATCTAATCAGATCTTGATATGTTTCAGATCTGATTCTTATTATTTTAATAAATAAAATAAAATAAGATAAATTAAATCAAATTTAATTTACCTTGATTTGGGTAATCCTATTACCCTGTTGATGATCCTGTAAGCAGCGGAAGGTTCTGGATCTAGCCACGCAAGTGCCTGGCCTCTACCGGTATCCACTCGGGTTGGATCTGGAGATCCTCTTCTTCTCTATCACACCTCCAAAAATCAGATCTGGATCTGATCTGGAGGATCTTCAAAACTCTTTTGAAGATCAGCAGTCGTCCTTTGCAGCAGCGCAGCCTTCTAGCTTTCTGATCGCCTTTCTCTTGATCTGGATTGCACCAACCAAGGTCCAAAACTCTTTTGGACGTGGAGAGGAGAGGGAGAAGGTGGTTTGGCATGGAGGAAGGAGGGGAGAGGCAGCCTTGGGGCGTGGGGAATTGTTGATTTAATCTTTGAGTTGGGCGCAGGGTCTTATTTATAGACTAAGCGTGATCCAACTCCTCTTCTTCCCAACCAATCACAACCCTTTGTGAAATCAGATCTAAATCTGATTGGTGGAAATAGAGTCCCCTGGATTCCTCCTTAGAGGGTGCCTAAGACCAGTCAAAGTTGGTTCTTAGGAGAACTCTAATTGGAATCCAAAAAGGAGATGGAGTCCTTGTCCAACAAGGACTCCTAGGCGCCTCCAACTTGGGCACACGCCAAGGGTGGCGTGCGCCCTCTCTCCTTGCCAGGTTCTGGCAGGGGGACAGGCCCCCACCAGCTCTCCAATAGGTGCATGACATGTGGATCAAAAGTCAAAGTGTCAATGGTCAACATTTGACCAGTCAAAGGTAGACTTTTGACCAAAGTCAAAGAACAAGAAATGGCAGGTGACCAAAAATGGCAGGTAATGTCTTACAAAATAAGACAACCTTTTCTGACTTGGACAACCTCCAGTCAGACCATATGAAGGCCTCTGATTGAGCACAAACTCCTTTGGCTCAGTCAGGACAACTTATTTATGATAGTAAAAGAAGAACGTTAGGTTCAATCGAGTGCTAGCACGATTTTCTTGAACCTAATTGAATCTCATTCAGATCAATTGAACTAGATCAGTTCAATTGATGATCACCAGATTCAAACCCTTGTTTGTGTGACCCAGTTAGGTTCAGTTCTGTATGGTAATGGGATATGTCATGATCTCTATCATCGACATCATCGAAACTCCTTTCGATGGATCAGAACTCTTCTGATTCGAACAGCTAGAATGATCGATCATCTAAATCATTCTAATTGCTCCCAAAATCCACCAGTGACACCTAGCAGTATATGGTGGCAACCCATCAGAGCTGAATGCGAACCTCTTGGTGCAGCTACCTGTGTGATTAAGTTCTTCTATCTTGAGCCCCGATCAGATTAGGGTTAAGGTGAACTCGTCAAACCCTAGTCTTCTGTCATATGATGTAATCATTCGATTCGAGTCCAATGTGAAAATCTAAATAGAAACTCTTTCTATTATTTCACTCTGCCATGGCCATGGGCTTCTGGACTTGATTCTCATGATCATCATAGGGCTGCTCCTCTACCACCGAGGTAGATAGATTCCATCTTGATGCAATCCAGTTCCTACAATGAACATGCTATAGCCAACATACACCTCAGGGTTCCATATGGCTAGGAGATCGAGTAATGGTGTAGTCAAACTATAACACCCTCAAGGTGAACTGCCGATGCATCCTCAGGTCAAAGAACCAGACACACCACTGCAGCATCGAGTCAGTCATTGACGAGAAGGTAGACTTCCTAATGACTACTCGAGGTGGTCACGCTCAGTGCCCTCGTTCTCTAACGAGTACCTATACTCTCGCTCCGATGTCTCCACACCGTAGATTCAAGACTCATCTACTAAGGAGAAGCGATTGTACACCAACCTTCCGAATCAATCACCATCCTCGTGATGATCCTATGGTCGGGAGCATTTTATGAGTTAACAATGATTATTCATGTCTTAAATTTTTAACTCTTGAAAATATGAATTATCATTACCATTAACTCAAAGGATGTATCACAGACACTTAATACACATATGTGATAGAAAATAATCAATTTTATTGATTATAGTCAAAATTATAATTTTGCCCCTAGAAGTGTATTATAAGTGTCAGCTAATTCTGCCTTCTAGGGTACATATATCTAACACAATCTTCTTACTGCTCTTCTCTCCTTGGTGGTTCAGGCTAGGGCAGCACCCTTGGTCGATCTTCTCTTACTTTAGATCAATGTCATAGGAATCGACCAAGCCGGCCTTGCCTGATGTACTTCTCAATCTCGTCTTGGAGCTTGATGCATTCCTCAGTATCGTGATCATGATCATGATGATAAAGATAGTACTTGTTAGGATTTTACTTATCGGGATGAGACTGCATCTTCTTTGACTTCGACAGCTACTCCTTGATCTCCATTAGGACTTGAGTCTTTGGAGTGTTGAGGGGAGCATAGACGTGGAACCTTATGGGGGGAGAGTTTCATCATGCTGTTTGATCAAGGCTTCTCTAACGATGAGTTTGAAGAGGAGTTTGGGCTTGTCTGCACTCGGAAGGAGTTCTAGAGCGCAATCGAGCTTCGTTCGGCTTTTCTTCAACTGTGGGCTTGCTTGAATCACCCGCCTACCGCTCTCTCATGGCTTCTTCATCCTTCACCTTGAAGGCCTCTTCCATTCGGGCATAACCATCAGCCCGGGCTAGCATATTAGTAAAATTTTTGGGGTACTTCTTCTTTAGAGAGAACAGTAGATCATTCTTTTGGAGGCCATCCTTTAGTGCAGCTATTGCAATGGATAGGTCCAAGTTTTGGACCTCCAGAGCAACAGCATTGAAGTGGTTGACATAGGCCCAAATAGACTTCTCTCCTTCTACTTGATATGGATGAGGGAATTCGAGCCTCATCGAGGATGTCAGCTGCTGACGAAGTGAGCCATGAATTGATGGCTCATCTGATCGAAAGAGAAGAACGTACCTACTTCAGTGCCGAGTACTAGTTTCTTGTTGCTTTGTTTAGAGTAGATGGAAAAGCTCGGATAAGATGGTGTCTGGTGCACCGTGGAGTAGTATCATTATTTGAAAGATCTCCAGATGATCAATCGGATCAGTAGTTCCATCATAGCTCTCAAACTATGAGAGCTTGAAGTTTGGTAGGATTGGTTTCTGCATGATTTGATCAGAGAAAGGAGGGTCGGTGTAGATATCATTACCATGATAGAAGGGAGCATGGCAGAGTTTCTCAATCAGTCAGTTTATTTCATGCAACTTTTGGTCCAGGAGATCCACACGATCGTGGATCTCTGAAGTTTTCTAGCTGAATGGGGACAAAGTCCCTCCAGAGGTAGAGTCATGATCGGAGCAGGGGCTCCCTGCCCTCTACTTCCCTTTCTCGAAGGTGATCGATCAACTCACCCAAGTTGGTCATCCCTAGATTGGGTCCTGGGGTTCTAAAAAAGCCTACTCCAATCGGGCCAACATCGGAGGTAGCTGCCGCTGCATGGCCTGCACCACTTTAGTGAGGCCCCTAACCTGCTAAACCAGTAGGTTAAACTACTCTGCATCCACCATTGCCATCAGTGGAACTAGAGATGCCAGGGTGAGATGGAGGTTGACAGATCTGGATGAGATCTGATCATGGAGGTGATCGACCATCGAGTGAAAGCCTTTCTGGGAGGCATCCTCGTGAGATCGACTGGAGAAGAGGAACTCCAAGGGGAAGGAGAGAGATCTTTGCTGAGTACTCCTCTAAAAACAAGAGTGCCTCAAGAGAAAGTGGAATCCTTCCTCTAGTGTCAATCTTATTGGTGCATAATCTGATTATCACCAGAGTCAAGGCTAGAGTCGGAGAAGATGAGGTCATCGCCAGTGATCTACAAAATAAGTCTCATATGGAGTCAGGGGTGGTGGCTCTGGCAAGATCCTCCAACGATCAAGTCAACTCTTTTGGCCAATAGAAATGGAATGCTCAGTAGAGAAAATAGCAGAGTTTTGAGAAAGAGAATGAGAGCTTGGAGAAAACATATCTAGAGGATCCTTTTTATAAATAGAGCCTATAACAAACTGATAGTGGCAACCGCAACCATCTGGTAGTGGGTCGTTCGAAGCTTTGTGAAGATTGTTATAGAGAGTAGTATCTGTTGTCGCGATGTATCTATTATCGTGACATATAGGTAGTTGAGATTTAATTCAGAGGAGGTAGGCACTGGCGATGAAGGGCTCCAAGTTTCATCAATTCTGAAGTTTGGACTCCTTCAGGATCGTCTATGTGTAAGTAGGTTCATGCTATGCAGATTGCTGGATCTGCATAGGCGTGGAGGCCCTCCCAGGCGACTGCATGAAGTTCGGTCGAAAGGGGTTTGGAAGTCCATTGAAAAAATCCTGAAGGAAGTCCGCTGGAGGATCCCGAAAGGAGGTCTGCTAGAAGGATTCGAAAGGAGTTTGATCAATGGAGAAGTCCGGTTAAGGGTGAAGTCCGGAAGGAGTCTAACAAATAGAGGAGTCTGGCTGAAGGAGAAGTTTGAAAGACTTGTGATCGGAAAAGATCGGCCAAAAGGAGCCTGCGTGTGATGGAGAAGTCTAATTGAACGAGAAATTCGAAATACTCACGATCGGGGAATGTCGGCAACCTACGGTGGAGGAGTCTAGCCAACCCCACCATTCAAGCTCATCTGGGTGAGGTCCGAAGGGATCCGGTGAATTTGGTTGAGGGTCAATCTTGGTCATCGCTACCGGACGGGATCATTCAGCAATTAGATATCCGATCGAACTTCAACAGGAGCGGGTTCACCCCTAATAATTGATATAATCTAATTAAGGATGATCCTATTCCAACTATAAGCCCATGTAAATTTGATTAGATAATATTTAATTTTGATTTAAATCCTAAGCCAATTTGGAATTAGGTGCATACAAGTTCTAATAGAATAGAAAATTGATCTTCCTTGTAATTGGCTTATCCTATAAACCAAGTAGGCTTGATCTAATCAAATTCAAACCAAACCAAATTTAATCTTATTCAATTAGACTCAATCTCAGTCCTAATGCTCAATCAAATTAAGCTAATTAGCAATTCAATTGCTAATTAATCCTCTTGCAATGCATAATCATTGATCAACCATCCAACCAAATAAAAATCTCTAATATGTGTGACCTCATAGGTTCGAATCTAAATCGGTAGCATAAGAATAAATTTCTATATCAATTGAAGTGACCATCTAGTAGTGATACCTAATATCCAGATAGGTCGAATGTATATAAAGCAACATTCTAAAATCTATTTGAATTTGATTAACATATAATTCATTCCTTTGACTTCTATATTTAGGATAACTCAGAGTTAAACTATCAACCTTGAAATAGTACATCCATAATGTATCTTAATGCAATAAGTCTTATCACTCCTCATAAGAACAATCTTGGCCAAGATTTTGTTAAATTGAAACACAATTCAACACAACTCCTGAAATCTAGAGTGGTCAATCCCTTCTTGACTCACTCATCAACTTCACAAGTACTTGACTGTGCCTAAAAATCTTTTATTACTAAACTAAAAATTTGTATAGTTTGGCACCAAAGCACAGTGAGTTGCTTGCAAGTCACCATGGTGATCTTAGGTTCGAGGGATACTTATATCCATATCCCTTTGTAGCAAATCTTGACAGCAAAATGCTTTGAAGTTGATCACATTCAATGATGATGTACCCCTATATCTCACTTGCATGCCATACCAGTATCTTTACACTCCTTAGTTAACAGGACAACCAACCCATATGGCATACAATGACCTATACTCGATAAATATTATCATTCTAAGTAACAATGTATCATTTGATCATGAATAATTTTAAGAACTAAATGATAAATCTTCTCTATATCAATTCTAAATAGTTCCATGAATTTTATCATAATGCATAGTTCAAAAGAAGATGTACACTTGAGATGAAAAAGCTAGAATAAATTTTTATTCATAATAAATTATTTATATTTATAAGTTTAGCTTAACCATCAATAGGTTGATGATTGGCTTTGGGATACATTTTTCAACAAAGAGAGTGGAGAAAATAGGAGAACCTTCAACCTGAACAGCTCAGGCACTAGCTTCATCCCCTTCCTTGGCACTAGATCCAGCACCTGTATCACCTATCTCACCTACTTCACCTCCGACTGGACCTACTATACCCACTACAATCTCATATTCTATGGCTTTTAAGCTGGATCTATTTGATCGATTATCTGAGCTGATCACTAGTACTATTAGGATTGAGGTTCGACCCTTATTGGAGAGGTTGGATGGGCTACAAATCGAGATTTAATATGTATCTTATAGATTGACTATACTTGAGCAGAGGTAGCCAAAGCCTGATACTCTAGAGGATTTATCTAATCTAGCCATGGAGGTTGAGAGACTTAGGGGGAGTCTAGAGTCTAGTGTTGTAGATATTCAAGCCTCCGTCAGTGGACTTGGATGATCTCAACAGGAGGGAATCCTCTCCATATTGACTGCTATGGAGATTTTAATTGGGATGGTTGAGAGAGCTACCCCAGACTCTATGCCAGAAGTAGCAGCAATTGATGTAATAAATATCATAGCCACCAGAGCTTCCACACCTCAGCCCTCTCAGCCACCTCCATAGCCACAGCCATAGCCTACTCCTGTTAGATATATGTGCCCTAGAAGCCAGAATTGGCTGACACTTGTAATACACTTCTAGGGGGAAAATTATAATTTTGACTAAAATCAATAAATGGGTTATTATTCTATCACATATGTGTATTTAGTGTCTGTGATACATCCTTTGAGTTAATGGTAATGATAATTCATATTTTCAAGAGTTGAAAATTTAAGACATGAATAATCATTATTAACTCATAAATTGCTCCTAACCATAGGATCATCACGAGGATGGTGATTGATCCGGAAGGTTGGTGTACAATCGCTTCTCTTTAGTAGATGAGTCTTGAGTCTACGGTGTGGAGACACCGGAGCGAGAGTACAGGTACTCGTTAGAGAACGAGGGCACTGAGCGTGACCACCTCGAGTAGTCATTAGGGAGTCTACCTTCTCGTCAATGACTGACTCGATGCTGCAGTAGTGTGTCTGGTTCTTTGACCTGAGATGCATCGGCAGTTCACCTTGAGGGTGTTATAGTTTGACTACACCATTACTCGGTCTCCTAGCCATATGGAACCCTGAGGTGTATGTTGGCTATGACATGTTCATTGTAGGAACTGGATTGCATCAAGATGGAATCTATCTACCTCGGTGGTAGAGGAGTAGCCCTATGATGATCATGAGAATCAAGTCCAGAAATCCATGGCCATGGTAGAGTGAAATAATAGAAAGAGTTTCTATTTAGATTTTCACATTGGACTCGAATCGAATGATTACATCATATGACAGAGACTAGGGTTTGACGAGTTCACCTTAACCCTAATCTGATCGGGGCTCAAGATAGAAGAACTGAATCACACAGGTAGCTGCACCAAGAGGTTCGCATTCAGCTCTGATGGGTTGCCACCATATACTGCTAGGTGTCACTGGTGGATTTTGGGAGCAATTAGAATGATTTAGATGATCGATCATTCTAGCTGTTCGAATCAGAAGAGTTCTGATCCATCGAAAGGAGTTTCGATGATGTCGATGATAGAGATCATGACATATCCCATTACCATACAGAACTGAACCTAACTGGGTCACACAAACAAGGGTTTGAATCTGGTGATCATCAATTGAACTGATCTAGTTCAATTGATCTGAATGAGATTCAATTAGGTTCAAGGAAATCGTGCTAGCACTCGATTGAACCTAACGTTCTTCTTTTGCTATCATAAATAAGTTGTCCTGTCTGAGCCAAAGGAGTTTGTGCTCAAACAGAGGCCTTCATATGGTCTGACAGGAGGTTGTCCAAGTCAGAAAAGGTTGTCTTATTTGTAAGACATTACCTGCCATTTTTGGTCACCTGCCATTTCTTGTTCTTTGACTTTGGTCAAAAGTCTACCTTTGACTGGTCAAACGTTGACCGTTGACACTTTGACTTTTGACCACATGTCATGCACCTATTGGAGAGCTGGTGGGGGCCTGTCCCCCTGCCAGAACCTGGCAAGGAGAAGGGCGCACGCCACCCTAGGCGTGTGCCCAAGTTGGAGGCGCCTAGGAGTCCTTGTTGGACAAGGACTCCATCTCCTTTTTGGATTCCAATTAGAGTTCTTCTAAGAACCAACTTTGACTGGTCTTAGGCACCCTCTAAGGAGGAATCCAGGGGTCTCTATTCCCACCAATCAGATTTAGATCTGATTTCACAAAGGGTTGTGATTGGTTGGGAGGAAGAGGAGTTGGATCACAGCTAGTCTATAAATAAGACCCTGTATCCAACTCAGATTGCATGAGATAAAAAGAGAAGCAATTCAATTGAGAAACCCCACGCCCCAAGGCTGCCTCTCCCCTCCTTCTCCATGCCATAGTCTCTTCTCCCCTTGCTCTCCACGTCCAAAAGGAGTTTTGGACCTTGGTTGGTGCGATTCAGATCAAAGAAAGGCGATCAAAATAAGAAGGCTGCGCTGCTGCAAAGGACGACTGCTCATCTTCAAAAGAGTTTTGAAGATCCTCCAGATCAGATTCAGATCTGATTTTTGGAGGTGTGATAGAGAAGAAGAGGATCTCCAGATCCAACCCGAGTGGATACCGGTAGAGGCCAGGCGCTTGCGTGGCTAAGATCCAGAACCTTCCGCTGCAAACAGGATCATCAACAGGGTAATAGGATTACCCAGATCAGGTAAATTTAATTTGATTTAATTTATCTTTTTAATTTTATTTTATTAAAATAATAAGAATCAGATCTGAAACATATCAAGATCTAATTGGAATCAAGAGAAAAAGTTTTGAAATATATCTCTTGATCTGATCAGATCTGAACGAACCTGGACCGGAAAATCAGGATTTCCCTTCAACTCCATGCCCTATGCAGGCCTTGACTAGTTAGGCCCAATCTACCTTTTAAGTTTACTCTAGAGCTAGTGTTGGGTTTCCATCTCCTACAATCATAGGCCTCTCATCCAAGACCAGAAGCAGGAGAGCCAGACCTTCCCCTTCGAGAGCTAGCTCATTAAAAACTTTACATATTCTATCTGATGATGAGCAAAGCTGGATTTATAAGACTACTTAGGGTATCTAGGGCATCTATGTAGTTAGATAGTCATATTATGCCTATGAACTATTTGTCATACTTTGTATCATTGGTGTACTACTTTCATATTTTGCGCAATATATTCATTTTGTTGGATACATTGTAAAACCTTATATTAATACAATGCATTTCACTAATAATAGTTTGCAACTAGAATTATTGAATTTACATTATTATGTGATGTCTTGAATGATGAATGATATGTATTATCTACCATGAATGATGACAAAAGGGGGAGTAAATGTATCTTGAATATATAAGCAAATGTTGTTATAAGTTGCTCTTAGTGGTTCTTAAAATGTTGCATTCAAAAGTTGATAAAATGTGCAATTCTTAAGGAACTAGAAGCACAAGCTAATGGGGAGCAAAACTTGCAAACAAAATGAAACTATGCTATCAATAAAAAAAAAGTACAAGTTAAACGGGAGCAAGACTTAAAAATAGATTGAAACTATGCCCTCTTGTATAAATGGAAATCCTAACTTGCAATTCAATTCCTTGACTTTAACTTAGTTATCAAGACTCTTAAGTGTTCATGCTAATCATATCCCAAAAATGGTAAAATCTTTACTCTGATGCTTAACATTTTGTTTTGATAATAACCTTCAAATCTATATTATGATCTAATCAATCAATTCCTTAGAATACATTCAAATCTCAAAGTTAACATATACTTTATATCATTTGCTTATATACTCAAAGTTTTGTCACCATCAGAAAGGGAGAGTTGTTGATCCCTAGGATTGATTTTGATGATTAACAAAATATTTGAGTATATAATGGAACTAACATTTCTATAAAGATAATATTTTAGGAGAACTCTAGAATGTTGAAAGAATGACTTTAAATTCCTAGATGAAATTCAAACAAGAAGATTTTGGAAGCCTACATGGTATGAAAGACCTAAAAAATGAATATGGAAGTTAAATCCAAAAGTTGGGATCAAAATGTTAGATATATGTGTCCTAGAAGCCAGAATTGGTTGACACTTGTAATACACTTCTAGGGGCAAAATTATAATTTTGACTATAATCAATAAAAAAAATTATTTTCTATCACATATGTGTATTTAGTGTTTGTGATACATTCTTTGAGTTAATGGTAATGATAATTCATATTTTCAAGAGTTGAAAATTTAAGACATGAATAATCATTATTAACTCATAAAATGCTCCCGACCATAGGATCATCATGGGGATGGTGATTGATCCGAAAGGTTGGTGTACAATCGCTTCTCTTTAGTAGATGAGTCTTGAGTCTATGGTGTGGAGACACCGGAGCGAGAGTACAGGTACTCGTTAGAGAACGAGGGCACTGAGCGTGACCACCTCGAGTAGTCATTAGGAAGTCTACCTTCTCGTCAATGACTGACTCGATGCTGCAGTAGTGTGTCTGGTTCTTTGACCTGAGATGCATCGGCAGTTCACCTTGAGGGTGTTATAGTTTGACTACACCATTACTCGGTCTCCTAGCCATATGGAACCCTGAGGTGTATGTTGGCTATAGCATGTTCATTGTAGGAACTGGATTGCATCAAGATGGAATCTATCTACCTCGGTGGTAGAGGAGCAGCCCTATGATGATCATGAGAATCAAGTCCAGAAGCCCATGGCCATGGCAGAGTGAAATAATAGAAAGAGTTTCTATTTAGATTTTCACATTGGACTCGAATCGAATGATTACATCATATGACAGAGACTAGGGTTTGACGAGTTCACCTTAACCCTAATCTGATCGGGGCTCAAGATAGAAGAACTTAATCACACAGGTAGCTGCACCAAGAGGTTCGCATTCAGCTCTGATGGGTTGCCACCATATACTGCTAGGTGTCACTGGTGGATTTTGGGAGCAATTAGAATGATTTAGATGATCGATCATTCTAGCTGTTCGAATCAGAAGAGTTCTGATCCATCGAAAGGAGTTTCGATGATGTCGATGATAGAGATCATGACATATCCCATTACCATACAGAACTGAACCTAACTGGGTCACACAAACAAGGGTTTGAATCTGGTGATCATCAATTGAACTGATCTAGTTCAATTGATCTGAATGAGATTCAATTAGGTTCAAGGAAATCGTGCTAGCACTCGATTGAACCTAACGTTCTTCTTTTACTATCATAAATAAGTTGTCCTGACTGAGCCAAAGGAGTTTGTGCTCAATCAGAGGCCTTCATATGGTCTGACTGGAGGTTGTCCAAGTCAGAAAAGGTTGTCTTATTTTGTAAGACATTACCTGCCATTTTTGGTCACCTGCCATTTCTTGTTCTTTGACTTTGGTCAAAAGTCTACCTTTGACTGGTCAAATGTTGACCATTGACACTTTGACTTTTGACCACATGTCATGCACCTATTGGAGAGCTGGTGGGGGCTTGTCCCCCTGCCAGAACCTGGCAAGGAGAAGGGCGCACGCCACCCTGGCGTGTGCCCAAGTTGGAGGCGCCTAGGAGTCCTTGTTGGACAAGGGACTCCTCCATCTCCTTTTTGGATTCCAATTAGAGTTCTTCTAAGAACCAACCAAGTTTGACTGGTCTTAGGCACCCTCTAAGGAGGAATCCAGGGGTCTCTATTCCACCAATCAGATTTAGATCTGATTTCACAAAGGGTTGTGATTGGTTGGGAGGAAGAGGAGTTGGATCACAGCTTAGTCTATAAATAAGAAGACCCTGCAAACTCAATTCTAATTGAAGCAATTCAATTGAGAAACCCCATGCCCCAAGGCTGCCTCTCCCCTCCTTCTCCATGCCATAGTCTCTTCTCCCCTTGCTCTCCACGTCCAAAAGGTTTTGGAGTTTTGGTGCGATTGGTTGGTGCAATTCAGAGAAGGCAAGAGAAAGGCGATCAAAGAAGAAGGCTGCGCTGCTGCAAAAGGACGACACTGCAGATCTTCAAAAGAGTTTTGAAGATCCTCCAGATCAGATCCAGATCTAATTTTTGGAGGTGTGATAGAGAAGAAGAGGATCTCCAGATCCAACCCGAGTGGATACCGGTAGAGGCTAGGCGCTTGCGTGGCTAAGATCCAGAACCTTCCGCTGCAATCAGGATCATCAACAGGGTAATAGGATTACCCAATCAGGTAAATTAAATTTGATTTAATTTATCTTATTTTATTTTATTTATTAAAATAATAAGAATCAGATCTGAAACATATCAAGATCTGATTGGGATCAAGAGAAAAATTTTTGAAATATATCTCTTGATCTGATCAGATCAGATCTGAACGAACCTGGACCGGGAAATCAGGATTTCCCTTCAACTGGTATCAGAGCCATGGTTCTAAATTGTTTAGATCTGATTTTAAATTTATTTTAATTAAAAAATAATTGATTTTAGATGTCACATGAGATGTGATCAGATCTGAAATCAGAAAAAATTAAAATTAAATAATTTGGATCTAAGATTAGAAGATATGCATGACTAGTTCTAGAATAGAATAGTTCTATAGAATAGTCTTGCATGTTTTTGATTTAATCTGATTAAATCATATTTTAGATCTTTTATTTACTATTTTTTTGATATTATAAGTAATTATAATAATTAAATAGCAAAATAAATATATATAATTGTAGATGTAGATAGTTATTATTTCTAGATCTTAAATCTAATTTTTTAGATTATTATGAGATAATTTAGATCTGAAAACATGCATGATTTGATACATGAGATGTATGCAAAATATGCCATGATTAGATCTAATTTGTATATGAGATATATGATATAGATCTAAAACTGTTTTGTAGTATTGCATGTTCCTGATTAAGGCGTTCCTCTTGGCCGTCCGGTCATAAGAACGAAGAAGGGTTTAAAGGCCCTCTCTTCCCATTCGATGGGGTGTTCTTATGATGTGTAGGGGTGCTGCGTGTTCGTCCTTAATCAGAAACCCAAAACTTACTTTCTGCAAAACCCTAGATCCTGAAACCCTAGGATTTATTGTGCATATTTTGTTTATGAACCCTAACTTAATTAAGAATTAAGTTTATGGAATATTAATTAGGTCTAAAATTGAGAATTTCAGATCTAAGACATATTCATAATACTGGGTTCGGGCTTGGGTAGCTCAATTAGGTCTAAGCGGTTGATCAAACCGAATCAAGAGTTGGTTAGATGGGATCAACAATGCTTAAATTGACCAGCCTAATAGGATTAAGTCTGGGTCAAGATCGAGTCACGATCAAGCAAGACCTAATTAGGCTCAGAGGTTAGAGTCTGGATTGTAGGCTAACCCAATTGGTTCTGACTCAACAATTTGGTGTCTAAGGTAAGTTTGGCACAGACGACCGACTGGTTTTTAATTGGAAGCTACTCGACCTGAATGCGTTCTTGTACGAGTTAATGGCATATTCCTTCCACCGGTCTCACTTACCTGGCCATATCTGTTGACACAGTTCTGATCTGAGGTGGTCAATAATCCGAGCTAACCCATGCCACTAGGTTAGTCATAATTGTTATGACTAAGCCAAGTCTAGTTTAATGAGACCTGAATCAATTCTCCCTAAGAAAAGATTAAGTCTGAGGTCTTCCACCATTGTAGATGTGCGGGCCCTTCCCGGGGTTGATTGTTCTCGGCTGGATACAGTGGCTCAGTTGCACCGGGAAGATGCAACCATGTCTATTAGGCATTGGATGCTATGGGCTGGAGGATGAGTTGGGCTCAATATTCCGGATACGGTGAGAGACTCCAATTAGGAACCCAGTCTATGCAAATGGTGGGTCTGACTTAACTAAGGAGTGGATCAATATTCCGGATACGGTGAGATTCATGAATTAGAGACCAAGTTTGGGTGCACCATGATTAGAGAATCATTGAACAAGAGTTGTTCACTCATTGGCTAACCCATCACCAATAACTGTTAGGTGAGGTGATGAGTCAGTTGGTGAGACCGCACCACCCACTAGAAATCATTAATCGTGGAGATTTTCGCATCTCTACAGAGGGAGTGTAGGGATCCGAGAAAATAGTGGGAGCTAATTTGTTTAAAAATAAAATCCCTAAACAAATTGGTCAAGTCAAAATTACAGTATCTAACTAGAATCTTTGACTCTCTACAGGAAAATGTCTGCGTCCAACCCATTGGCACGTATCCTAGACACACATAGACTGACTGGACCCAATTATAAAGATTGGCTCAGGAACTACAAAATTATTTTGGGTTCAGAGAAGTTAACCCATGTTTTGGACCAGGACCCTCCCACCTTACCAGCCCGTCCATCCACTTGAACAGAGAGCGTCTCTGGAAAAATGGATTGACGAAGATAATAAGGCCAGATACTTACATGTTGGGCTCGATGTCTGATGAGCTCCAGCGCCAACATGAAGATATCGGGACTGCTCGCCAAATGTTGGCTCACCTGCAGGAGATGTTTGGTGAACAGAGTCGCGCAGCCAAATATCAAGTCACAAAATGACTTTTTAAGGCTAAGATGCGTGATGGGCAGTCAGTCCAAGATCACTGTCTGACAATGATCAAGGACATGGAAGAGCTTGAGAAGCTCGGTGTGAAGTTGGACTTGGATCTGCAGAACGATATTATTCTGCAATCCTTGACTGATGCATATGGGCAATTCATCATGAATTACCACATGCATAAACTTCAAAATTCCTTGGCCGAGTTAATGAATATGCTGGTTACCGCTGAGCTTTCTATGAAAGGTTCTAAAGGCTCAGTTCTTGCTATGGAACGGACTTCTTCCAAAAGAAAGTCTTATGGAAAGAAAAAGAAGTCTGTGAAAAAGCAAAAGGTGGAAGGATCAAAGAAGAAGAAGGCAGAACCGAAGAAGAAAGGCCGATGGCAAAGGAAAGTGTTTCCATTGCAACAGCGACGGCCATTGGAAGCGGAACTGCCCTACTTACCTGGCCACCCTGAAAGAACAAGAAGGAAGGTCCTTCTGGAGGTATGCTCGTTATTGAGTCTAACCTTACGGTTTCTTCTGCATCCAGTTGGGTGCTTGACTCTGGTTCTAGTGCTCATCTGTGCACTTCTATGCAGGGTCTTGAGGATAGCAGGAGGCTGAGGGATGGAGACATGATCCTACGCGTCGGTAATGGAGCAAGAGTTGCTGCAGTAGCCGTGGGAACATACCCTCTGCGATTACCATCTGGTTTAGACTTAGTTTTAAAAGACTGTTATTATGTGCCTGCAGCTAGCAGGAATTTGATTTCTGTTTCATGCTTAGCACAAGAAGGTTATGTGATCACCTTCTTTAAGGACCATTGTAACATTCTTTATGAAAGAAATAAAATTGCAAATGGTTTCCTTGTTAATGGTCTTTATCAGTTGCATATTGATGTACCTGTTTTAACTATCGAGCAAAACGTGAATGCCAAACGACCTAGGGATAGTCCAAACGACAGATATCTATGGCACCTGAGATTAGGTCATATAGCAGAAGATAGGATTAACAAATTGGAGAAAAATGGGCTATTGAGTCCATTGACTTTTGAGTCATATCCAACTTGTGAATCTTGTCTTCAAGGCAAAATGACTAAACTCCCTTTTGTTGGACATGGGGAGAGGGCCACAGATCTCCTTGCCCTAGTACATACTGATGTGTGCGGCCCATTTGATGTGCCGGCTAGAGGCAATTTTGTCTACTTCATTACCTTTACCGATGATCTGTCTAGGTATGGGTATGTGTATCTTATGAGACACAAGTCTGAAGCTTTTGAAAAGTTCAAAGAATTCAGACATGAAGTAGAAAAACAAACTGGAAAACCCATTAAGGTTCTTCGATCAGATCGAGGAGGTGAATACCTTAGCCGGGAATTCCTAGACTATCTTAAGGAAAATGGCATAGTCTCTCAATGGACTCCACCAGGAACACCTCAACTCAACGGGGTTTCAGAACGGAGAAATCGGACTCTATTGGATATGGTTCGATCCATGATGAGCTTCACAGACCTCCCTGATTTTCTTTGGGGACATTCATTATTAACTTCAATCTATCTTACTGAATAGGGTTCCCTCTAAAACCGTTCCTACCACACCGTATGAGATATGGCACGGTAAGAAACCAAGTCTGAGTCATCTCAGAATTTGGGGTTGTCCGGCTCATGTCAAAAGACAACAAGCGGACAAGTTAGAGTTTAGGTCCTTTAGAGCTCGATTCATAGGATATCCTAAAGAGTCATTAGGATACTATTTCTACATTCCAGAAGACCACAATGTGATTGTGAGTCGACATGCCATATTTCTTGAAAAATAGTTTATTCAAGATAGTGGCATTGGAAAGCAGATTAAGCTTGATGAGAAAGTCTCACAAGCAGAACGAGCTAAGGACCAAGTGGAACCAAATCAGGTTGAGCCAATAAGAACACTACCTCCTCCACCTCGTAGATCGGAAAGAGTTTCCCGTCCCCCTGAAAGATACTTAGGTATTATTTCAGAGGATGTAGAGGAAATGTTCCTCATAGGTAATGGTGCTCATGGTGATGATCCCAAAACCTACAACGAGGCGATATCAGATATCGACTCCGAGAAATGGCTTGAGAGGCAATGAAGTCAGAAATTGACTCGATGCACTCAAACCAAGTCTGGACCTTGGTAGATCCACCAGAAGGTATAGTACCTATTGGGTGTAAATGGATCTTCAAGAGAAAGATTGGTGCAGATGGGAATGTGGAGACATTCAAGGCTAGACTGGTGGCAAAAGGTTATAGTCAACGTGAAGGCATTGACTATCAGGATACCTTTTCCCCAGGTAGCTATGCTAAAATCCATCCGCACATTGCTTGCTGTTGCAGCCTATTTCGATTATGAAATATGGCAAATGGACGTGAAAACGGCATTCCTAAATGGATATCTTGAGGAAGATATCTATATGGAACAGCCGCTAGGTTTCACATCCAGTGATACTGATCACAAGGTTTGCAAGCTGCAAAGGTCCATATATGGACTTAAGCAAGCATCTCGGAGCTGGAACACTCGTTTCAATGATGTGATCAAAAAGTTTGGTTTCATCAAAAATGAAGAGGAACCATGTGTTTTCAAAAGGGTCAGTGGGAGCGCTGTTGTCTTCCTCGTATTGTACGTGGATGACATCCTCCTTATTGGGAATGATATTCCCATGTTGACATCAGTCAAGATGTGGTTGTCCAAGGAATTCTCCATGAAAGACCTAGGTGAAGCATCCTTTATTCTAGGAATTAAGGTCTATAGGGATAGACCGAATAGGATGCTAGGACTTTCACAGAAGATGTACATAGAGGAAGTACTAAAGAGGTTTAGTATGGAAAACTCTAAGAGGGGATTAATACCCTTCAGACATGGTATTCATCTTTCCAAGAAGATGTGCCCCAGCACACCTGAGGAAATAGAACGCATGAGCAAGATCCCTTATGCTTCTGCAATAGGGAGCCTCATGTATGCCATGCTATGTACACGACCTGATATAGCCCATGCTGTGAGTGTCACAAGCAGATATCAGTCAAATCCAGGTGAAGAACACTGGACTTCTGTGAAATGTATCCTTAAGTACTTGAGAAGAACTAAGGATATGATGTTGGTCTTTGGTAACGGAGAACTCCAAGTCCAGGGATACACAGACTCGGACTTCATGTCCGATATAGATGATCGAAAGTCGACATCTGGCAGACTGTTTGTGCTGGAAGAGTTCCAAGCAAACGAGCAAACGGTGATTACCTTGAGAAAGGTTACGTTGAGGTCAAGAGAGTCAACTCCTCCACAGATAATGTGGCAGACCCACTTACAAAGCCGTTGGGCCAGCAGAAGATCGAAGCCCACCTTGAGAAGATGGGACTTAGACTTGTAGCCAATTGGCTTTAGGACAAGTGGGAGATTGTTAGATATATGTGCCCTAGAAGCCAGAATTGGCTGACACTTGTAATACACTTCTAGGGGCAAAATTATAATTTTGACTATAATTAATAAAATGGGTTATTTTCTATCACATATGTGTATTTAGTGTCTGTGATACATCCTTTGAGTTAATGGTAATGATAATTCATATTTTCAAGAGTTGAAAATTTAAGACATGAATAATCATTATTAACTCATAAACAGCTCCCGACCATAGGATCATCACGAGGATGGTGATTGATCCGGAAGGTTGGTGTACGATCGCTTCTCTTTAGTAGATGAGTCTTGAGTCTACGGTGTGGAGACACCGGAGCGAGAGTACAGGTACTCGTTAGAGAACGAGGGCACTGAGCGTGACCACCTCGAGTAGTCATTAGGAAGTCTACCTTCTCGTCAATGACTGACTCGATGCTGCAGTAGTGTGTCTGGTTCTTTGACCTGAGATGCATCGGCAGTTCACCTTGAGGGTGTTATAGTTTGACTACACCATTACTCGGTCTCCTAGCCATATGGAACCCTGAGGTGTATGTTGGCTATAGCATGTTCATTGTAGGAACTGGATTGCATCAAGATGGAATCTATCTACCTCGGTGGTAGAGGAGTAGCCCTATGATGATCATGAGAATCAAGTCCAGAAATCCCATGGCCATGGTAGAGTGAAATAATAGAAAGAGTTTCTATTTAGATTTTCACATTGGACTCGAATCGAATGATTACATCATATGACAGAGACTAGGGTTTGACGAGTTCACCTTAACCCTAATCTGATCGGGGCTCAAGATAGAAGAACTTAATCACACAGGTAGCTGCACCAAGAGGTTCGCATTCAGCTCTGATGGGTTGCCACCATATACTGCTAGGTGTCACTGGTGGATTTTGGGAGCAATTAGAATGATTTAGATGATCGATCATTCTAGCTGTTCGAATCAGAAGAGTTCTGATCCATCGAAAGGAGTTTCGATGATGTCTATGATAGAGATCATGACATATCCCATTACCATACAGAACTGAACCTAACTGGGTCACACAAACAAGGGTTTGAATCTGGTGATCATCAATTGAACTGATCTAGTTCAATTGATCTGAATGAGATTCAATTAGGTTCAAGGAAATCGTGCTAGCACTCGATTGAACCTAACGTTCTTCTTTTACTATCATAAATAAGTTGTCCTGACTGAGCCAAAGGAGTTTGTGCTCAATCAGAGGCCTTCATATGGTCTGACTGGAGGTTGTCCAAGTCAGAATAGGTTGTCTTATTTGTAAGACATTACCTGCCATTTTTGGTCACCTGCCATTTCTTGTTCTTTGACTTTGGTCAAAAGTCTACCTTTGACTGGTCAAACGTTGACCATTGACCCTTTGACTTTTGACCACATGTCATGCACCTATTGGAGAGCTGGTGGGGGCCTGTCCCCCTGCCAGAACCTGGCAAGGAGAAGGGCGCACGCCAAGGGTGGCGTGAGCCCAAGTAGGAGGCGCCTAGGAGTCCTTGTTGGACAAGGACTCCACCTCCCTTTTGGATTCCAATCAGAGTTCTACTCTAAGAATCCAGTTTGACTGGTCTTAGGCGCCCTCTAAGGAGGAATCCAGGGGTCTCTATTCCAACCAATCAGATTTAGATCTGATTTCACAAAGGGTTGTGATTGGTTGAGAGGAAGAGGAGTTGGATCACAAGAGGTCTATAAATAAGACCCTGCGCCCAACCCTAATTAAGAGAAAGCAATTTCCCACGCCCCAAGGCTGCCTCTCCCCTCCTTCTCCATGCCATAGTCTCTTCTCCCCTTGCTCTCCACGTCCAAAAGGTGTTTTGGACTTAGGTTGGTGCGATTCAGATCAAGGAAAGGCGATCAAAAGCAAGAAGGCTGCGCTGCTGCAAAAGGACGACTGCAGATCTTCAAAAGAGTTTTGAAGATCCTCCAGATCAGATCCAGATCTGATTTTTGGAGGTGTGATAGAGAAGAAGAGGATCTCCAGATCCAACCCGAGTGGATACCGGTAGAGGCCAGGCGCTTGCGTGGCTAAGATCCAGAACCTTCCGCTGCAATCAGGATCATCTACAGGGTAATAGGATTACCCAAATCAGGTAAATTAAATTTGATTTAATTTATCTTATTTTATTTTATTTATTAAAATAATAAGAATCAGATCTGAAACATATCAAGATCTGATTGAGATCAAGAGAAAAATTTTTGAAATATATCTCTTGATCTGATCAGATCTGAACGAACCTGGAGAAATCGATTCCTCAAAAATTTCAATCTAACTAAGTACAAAAATGTCATTTATTTTTTGTTGATTGAAGTCCTGACAGAGATGTCTCACAAAAAATATAGAGAGATCCATTTTCAGGGGTTTTAGATGAGCAGACTTGAACAACATTTGAGTCGACTCGAAACCTCTCCGAGTCGACTCGAGACTCTAATGGCTAATTTTGCAAAATTTTCAAAACTTTGCAGAATTGATCCCAATGGCTCTTTTTCAGATTCAAACCATCAAAAATGATTTTTTGAGGCTACAAACAAGTTTTAACACTCACCTAACTCATTGAAGACATAAGAGAAAGTAAGAGAACCAAAGAAATAGCAAGAAATCAAGAGAAAAGTTCAAAAGTATTGAAGAGTGTGCTTTTATTCTCCAACCACTTGAAACATCAAATCAAAAGTGATTTTTCAACAAGAAGACAAACTCTCCAACTTAAAAAGCTTCCACAAAAAGAGATTTCTCAAGCCTCACCGACATCAATTAGCTTATTAGAAGAGCTTTTGTTTGTTAATTGTATTTATTTCAATATTCTACTGCAACTAGCTTCAATTGGGGATTAAAACTAGGGGATAAGCTGGTCTAAGCCTTTGAATTGAATTGCGAGCCAAGGATTGGCTTAGGAATAGGTTATGGTTGGTGATCCCATGTAAAATCAACTAGAATTTGGAAAGTGAGCCCGAAAAAACTATCTGAATATAATCTTGAAAAGATTATATTAAAAATTCTCAAGAAGAGTCTTGGAGAGTGGACATAGGTGTTGGGTACACCAAACTACTATAAAATTGATTGTGTTTGTCTTGTGCTTATGCTCCTTGTTGTTGTTCATTTACATTTTATTGTTTGCTCATCTTTAGTATTATATTTCAGCACAACCACTTTACTATTCTTCAATTCAGAACATAGTTGTTTTAATTTTTGAAAATGCTAATTCACCTCCTACCCCTCTTGGATTGTCTAGCTGGACAACAAGCGATAAGTCAATTACTAATGCGGTATGAGGTCTATCAAAGTAAACTAAGATTACAAAAAGTAAAAAAGAGAAAAGAACATTCAAGCTTTGGTAGGAGAGGCACATTCATCAGCTTGATCTATAGCTTCATTGACCTGATTTGCCATACCCTTGGTTGCAGCATCCCCTGATGAGCAACCCCAAAGATTCATACCCCTCGGGGATTAGGTTGGGGAAGAAACTCAGTGCATCATCATCAGTCAAGAAGGAAAGATTAAGGTTGGGATAGCATTCCATGACCTTAGCTTGGGACTTCTTAGAGGTTGAGGTTGTAGGATTCCACAGTGAATTTAGCCTTCTTATCCACAAGCTCGTCCAAAGTTGGGAAGTCCTTGATAGCCTTTTGGGCCAACTTGGCCCCTTCTGCCTAGGCTTTAGCCACAATCACCTCGACCACCACCCACTTCTCCTTTAATGATTGCAGCACCTCCTTCAGGTAGCTAAACTCCATCCCCACCCCCACCTCGATTAGGATGACTTAAGCCTTCTTTTTAGCTCTCTCCACCTTGATAGCCCTATCCTCGATTGCATCTACCTTCTTTTGGACCTCAGCCATCTCCAACCTTGTTGCCTTTACAACATTCAAGAAGTGCTCAAGATGATGGGTGAGCTAAAAAATGGGAAGAAGAGAAAGTTAGCTGACCTAAGCAGAGTAATAAGCAAAAATTGAAGGCATGGGGCTTGGTATTACTTACCTAGATGAAGGAGTCAGAGGCATCAATTCGATGGAAATTAGAACCTGACTCTATTGAAAAATATGTTCCAAAGTCAATCATCAACCTGTTGACGGCTGAGCTATATTATAATTATAATTAATTTATTAATTAATAAAATATATTTTTAGCATATTCATCATAAGTTTTCATCTTCTAACGAACTCCATTATTGTGATGAAGTCCTTAGGAGTATTTAGAATTGATAAAGAGAGAATTTATCGATTAGTTCTTAAAACTGTTCACGATCAAATGATAGGCTGTTAATAAGGATGACAGCGTCAATCGAGCATAGATCGCTGTATGCCATATAGGTTGATTATTCTCTTAACCAAGGAGTGTGAAGATACTAGTATGGCATACAAGTCAGATGTAGGGGTACATCATCATTGAATGTGACTAACTCCAGAGTATTCTGCTGTCGAGAATATCTCTGATGGGATAGAGGTATAAGTAATCCTTAGATCTGAGATCATCTTAGTGACTTGCAAGCAACTCACTGTGTTTTGGTACCGGACTAACAAAATTTTTAATTCAATAATGAAGGCTTCTAGGCACAGTCAAGTACTTGGAAAATCGATATGTGATAAAGATGGGATTAACCACTCCAAGAGTTGGAGAACAATGTATCACTATATTTCAATAAAGCAAAACCTTGGCAAGAATAATCCATCAGATGGAATTGGTATTTTGAAACACAATATGGATAGCCTGATCAGAGTTGATAGTTGAACTCTAAGATGTTCTACAAGCATTTTGGTCAAGAGGATGAACTATATGGAAACTATATCCACATGGATTCTAAGGATGTTGTTCTACACATTTGACCTATCCGACCATCGAGTACCATTGCTAAATGATTACTTTGATTAGAATCAAAATTTATTCTTATGCTACTAGCTTAGGTTCACACCTATAAGGTCATATACATTAGATCTCATGATCTGATCAGATGGTTGATCAACGATTAAGAATCGTTCGAGGGTTAAACAATCAATATGATTGGTATTTAACCTAGTGCAAGTATTGCAGGTGGATCGATTAGCAATTAGATTACTAATTGGCTTAATTTGATTAAGCCAAAGGGTTGAGATTAAGTTTAGTTAAATATAATTTAATTAGATTTGGTTTGGCCTTGATTGGATCAAGTTCAATTGGTTTATTGATTAAGCCAAGTGCAAAGAAGAACTAGTCATAGTTCAACTAGGACTTGGGTCAACCCAATTTCCTAATTTGATTAAAAAATTTAATTAAAATTAAATATAATTTAATCTAATTTAATTAAGTTTTTAATTAGTTTAGGATATAATTTAATTAGGTTGAATTAATTTTGGTTTGATTTGATTTGAGAAATCATGTTTGACCAAGTCAAACATGGAATCCTAGTATGACTAGGATCCATTCATCTTGCGCCACCTATATCCCATGCCCCCCATGCCCACTCCCTCTATTTTGTGTGATAAAAACCCTAACTCCCTAGTCTTCATGCATGCCCACCCCTCTCCTCTATTTCTCTTATGGAAATTAGTTGTGGACCTAGTCAAAAGAGGAAGTTTAAATTTGATTTGAACTTTCCCTTGGATGGAGTTTTAGAAAACAAAAACTCCTCCCATGCATGCCACCCTCCACTCCCTATTTTCTCACTTTTTGTTTGGTGGAAAAGAGGGAGATTTGTGCAACATTTCTTGGTGGTCCATGCCTAAAACATAGGAGGGGGCACCCAATTGTTGGGTGCCCCAACTAGTTGTCTATTTAGGTCTTTCCTAGTCTAAGAGTTTGACCCAATAATGACTCCTCTATATCTCTCTATATAGGATGAATATTTGATTGATTTCTGGATATATTCTAGACCATTGAGATATCTTTAGGGCATATGAAAATTAGGGAGAAAGAGTATTGGCATGTGGAGATTTCATAGACACTAAATTAGATGTCTAGATGAGAAAACAAAGAAGAAGAAGAGGGTCTTCTTCTAAGATTGTCTTGTTCATCTCTTTTTCTCTTTCCTTTTGAGATTATTTGAGAGTGTCTTAGATCTATAATCTCTCTTCCTTCTTTTTATATTTGAAAGAATCCAGATCCAAAAGAAAAAAGCATCGAATCGATCATCAAAGAAGGATTAGCATAGTACTAGCATATTGTGCTGATTTTCTGCATCGGACTTCTGATCGTGGTTTGTAGGCTTGTGTAGATGACTCCTAGAAGCCAAACATGAGTGTGACTTGCAACATCATCCTCAAGCCTAGATCAGCAAGTTAGAATGTCTAGCTTGCACAGGTAATAGATTTGATCTATTTTACATACCTATATTAGATGTAGTGTAGATGCATGTTGACGTGATCAACATGTTTTATTTTCTTTTTTATATTTAATTTTTGATTTAATCTCATATCTTAGTCATGTAATAGAATCATAGATCTAGGTTTTCTCTATTTTTATAAACTAAATTTTATTTTATTTTAGTCTTTGCTGTCTGATCTTGAAAAAGTTTCAAGATCTAGTCCTGAAATCCTAGATCTGATTCCTTCAATTAGTATCAGAGCCTAGGTTAATTATTACATGATCATATGTTCATATTTAGATTATTTTTTAGATTAGATCTAATTTATAATCTAATTATTAAATCTAAAATTAAAAATCATGATCACACGAACTGCTACAAGATTGTCCTATTGTAAGATTTATCCCTTACAGTGGAGTGGTTGTCCTAATTCGTGTAGATCTATTTTTATCATAAATTTGTTAGATATAATATAATCTTATTTATAATTTATTAAATTTAAAAAAGTTTTAGATCTAAAAATAAAAGTTTTGGATTGCACAGACTGATTATAAGGTTATCCTGCTATAAGATTTATCCCTCATAGTGGAGAGGTTGTCCTAGTATGTGCTGATCTAAAATTTTGATCATAAAATTTTAAATTAGAACTAAAAAAATTTATTATCTAATTAAAAATATTTTTATCTAATTTTAATCATCATAAATATGTTAGATTTGATCTAAGATAATTTATGATTGATTGGAATTGAAACTATTTCAATTACATGAATCTATTTAGATTAGATCTAAAGTAGTTTCATGCTTATCTTACTTGCATATTGATTATGAATCAAACATGCAACTTGATTAGTAGAACCATATTATAAAAATATTTTATAAATATAAAAATTATTTGGAAAAGCCAAATCCCAATCATCAGTCCAAAACTTAGTTAAGAATTAAGAAGTTATTTGATTAGGATTAGGATTGTGAATTGAAGATCCTAAGACACAAATCATAACACATTGAGTTAAATGCGTTAGTGAGGATTAGGTCCATTAATTTGGTTATAACTCGGGTTAGATTAAAGAATGGACTTAATTAGAGAATTGACTAAATTTAATCAATTATTGTCTTAGATTAGGTCAAGCATTCTCTAGATCAATTATAATAATTGTAGTTGGTCAAGTTCATATCTTTAATGAGACCTATGATGGACTTGATTCTTGGCTATGCGGTCTAACATGAACTGTTAGGTTGATCTAATCAAGATTAATTAAACTAGTTGGTATCTAAGGTAAACCAGACTGATAGTCTTTAGCCCGCTTATTTGGCCATTTTTGATGGTGCCTAAGGCAAGCTTTGGCAGACCCTCCCACTAATCAAATTTACCTGATCTCTTGGTAAAATTATGTTTTGATTGGATCACTTGACTATTCAAACTGATCCATGTCAGTTAGATAAATCAGTGTGACTGATTTAGATGCTCCTAGATCAATTTATTAATAGTCTCCCTTAAGCTAACTTGGTGAAGCCAATGGAAGGATCATGACAAGCTGGTTCATCTGATCTTTTTCTTCTTTAAAATTAAGTCCTCTAAACTTATTACATCCTTAAAATGAAATAGTTATTATAATAAGTAGATCATAGCCTTCCCTTAAGTGGGTGATAATGGATCCATTGGTTGGATAATTATTGGAGGCCCAAAGATCTAGTGTTTATCAGCTAATAAAATTATCATTCATTATATGATTTCTTAACTGTATCTTTCTAAATGGTGGTTAGGTTAGCCAACCAAAGTTGGACCTAATCATTAATTGGTTTGATCAACCAAGTATGGTCATGTTAATGGTTGGACCTAACTGAAACTTTTTAGTGTAGGCCAAGGCCTACTGATTAGGGATGAGGACAAAAATTTAATTACTAAAAATTATTTAAAGAAATAATTGATTATGAACCTATCCTTAGATGTACATGGGTTGCCAACCAAAGTTGGGCTCGTGTGTAGTTTATGTGGATTCTAGTACCCACTAAGGAATTAGGATAATTTCTTGAATTAGAGGTAAGGCTACCAATTCGAATAAAATAAGAGATGTCATTAGGATACTATTCTTACATTCCAGAAACACAATGTGATTGTGAGTCGATATGCCATCTTTCTTGAAAAATAGTTTATTCAAAATAGCGGCATCGGAAAGCAGATTAAGCTTGATGAGAAAGTCTCACAAAGAACAACGAGCTAAGGACAATTAGAACAAATCAGGTTGAGCAATAGAACACTACTCCTCTACTCATAGATCAGAAAGAGTTTTTCGTCCCTTGAAAGATACTTAGGTATTATTTCAGAGGAAGTAGAAAAAATGTTCCTCGTAGGTAATGGTGCTCATGGTGATGATCCCAAAACCTACAACAAGGAGATATCAGATATCGACTTTGAGAAATGACTAGAGGCAATACAGTCAGAAATTGACTCGATGCACTCAAACCAAGTTTGGATCTTGGTAGATCCACTAGAAAGTATAGTACCTATTGGGTGTAAATGGATCTTCAAGAGAAAGATTGATGCAAATGGAAATATAGAGACATTCAAGGCTAGACTAGTGGCAAAAGGTTATAGTCAATGCAAAGGCATTGACTATCAGGAAACCTTTTTTCTAGTGGCTATGCTAAAATCCATCCGCACATTGCTAGCCGTTGCAGCTTATTTCGATTATGAAATATGGCAAATAGATGTGAAAACGGCATTCTTAAATGAATATCTTGAGGAAGATTCTTACAGCCGCTAGATTTCACATCCAGTGATACCGATCACAAGGGTTGCAAGCTGCAAAGGTCCATATATGGACTTAAACAAGCATCTCAGAGCTGGAACACTCATTTCAATGATGTGATCAAAATATTTGGTTTCATCAAAAATGATGAGGAACCGTGTGTTTTCAAAAAGATCAGTGGGAGCATTGTTGTCTTCCTCGTATTGTATGTGGATGACATCCTCCTTATTGGGAATGATATTCTCATGTTAACGACAGTCAAAATATGGTTGTCTAAAGAATTCTACAAGAAAGACCTAGGTGAAGCATCCTTTATTCTAGAAATTAAGATCTATAGAGATAGACCGAATAGGATGCTAGGACTTTCATAGAAGATGTACATAGAGAAAGTACTAAAGAAGTTTAGTATGGAAAACTCTAAGAGGGGATTAATACCTTTCAGACATGGTATTCATCTTTCCAAGAAGATGTGCCCGAGCACACCTGAGGAAATAGAATGCATGAGTAAGATCCTTATGCTTCTGCAATAGGAGCCTCATGTATGCATGCTATGTACACAACCTGATATAGCCCATGCTGTGAGTGTCACAAGCAGATATCAATCAATCCAAATGAAACACTGGCTTCTATGAAATGTATTCTTAAGTACTTAAGAAGAACTAAGGATATGATGTTGGTCTTTGGTAATGGAGAACTCCAAGTCCAAAGATACATAGACTCGGATTTCATGTCCGATATAGATGATCGAAAGTCGACATCTGGGAGTCTATTTGTATGCAATGGTGGTGCTGTCAGCTAAAAGAGTTCCAAGCAAATGGTGATAGCAGATTCCACCATGGAAGCAGAATATATCGCTGCATCAGAGGCTGCGAAGGAAGCATTCTGGTACAAGAAGTTTGCTATAGAAATTGGAGTAATGCCATTAGATGCCATTCCTCTATACTGCGATAATAATGATGCTATAGCCCTTGCTAAGGAGCCAAGGTCTGATAAAAAATCCAAGCATATTGAGCGGTGATACTACCTCATCCACGATTACCTCGAGAAGGATTATATCGAGGTCAAGAGAGTCAACTCCGCAGACAATGTGTCAGAACCGCACAAAACCAATGGGACAACAAAAGATCAAAGCCCACCTTGAGAAGACGAAACTTAGACTTGTAGCCAATTGGCTTTAGGATAAGTGGGAGATTGTTAGATATATGTG
The DNA here is from genome assembly GCA_006176705.1 of Cocos nucifera. Lineage (NCBI taxonomy): Eukaryota > Viridiplantae > Streptophyta > Magnoliopsida > Arecales > Arecaceae > Cocos > Cocos nucifera. Next base: position 29,350 of record QRFJ01007455.1, read on the forward strand.
CCCTAGAAGCCAGAATTGGCTGACACTTGTAATACACTTCTAGAGGCAAAATTATAATTTTGACTATAATCAATAAAATGGATTATTTTCTATCATATATGTGTATTTAGTGTCTGTGATACATCCTTTGAGTTAATGGTAATGATAATTCATATTTTCAAGAGTTGAAAATTTAATACATGAATAATCATTGTTAACTCATAAAATGCTCCCAACCATAGGATCATCATGAGGATGGTGATTGATCCGAAAGGTTGGTGTACAATCGCTTCTCTTTAGTAGATGAGTCTTGAGTCTATAGTGTGGAGACACTAGAGTGAGAGTATAGGTACTCATTAGAGAATGAGGGCACTGAGCATGACCACCTCGAGTAGTCATTAGGAAGTCTACCTTCTCATCAATGACTGACTCGATGCTATAGTAGTGTGTCTGATTCTTTGATCTAAGATACATCGATAGTTCATCTTGAGGGTGTTATAGTTTGACTACACCATTACTCGGTCTCCTAGCCATTCGGAACCCTGAGGTGTATGTTGGCCGTAGCATGTTCATTGTAGGAACTGGATTGCATCAAGATGGAATCTATCTACCTCGGTGGTAGAGGAGCAGCCCTATGATGATCATGAGAATCAAGTCCAGAAGCCCATGGCCATGGTACAGTGAAATAATAGAAAGAGTTTCTATTTAGGTTTTCACATCGGACTTGAATCGAATGATTACATCATATGATAGAAACTAGGGTTTGATGAGTTTACCTTAACCCTAATCTGATCGGGGCTCAAGATAGAAGAACTTAATCACACAAGTAGCTGCACCAAGAGGTTCGCATTTAGCTCTGATGGATTGCCACCGTATACTGCTAGGTGTCACTGGTGGATTTTGGGAGCAATTAGAATGATTTAGATGATCGATCATTCTAATTGTTCGAATCAGAAGAGTTCTGGTCCATCGAAAGGAGTTTCGATGATGTCAATGATAGAGATCATGACATATCCCATTACCATACAGAGCTAAACCTAATTGGATCACACAAACAAGGGTTTGAATCAGGTGATCATCAATTGAACTGGTCTAGTTCAATTGATCTGAATGAGATTCAATTAGGTTCAAGGAAATCGTGCTAGCACTTGATTGAACTAACGTTCTTCTTTTTCTATCATAAATAAGTTGTCCAGACTGAGTCAAAGGAGTTTGTGCTCAATCAGAGGCCTTCATATGGTCTGACTGGAGGTTGTCCAAGTTAGAAAAGGTTGTCTTATTTTGTAAGACATTACCTACTATTTTTGGTCACCTATCATTTCTCATTCTTTGACTTTGGTCAAAAGTCTACCTTTGACTGGTCAAATATTGACCATAGATACTTTGACTTCTGTCCACATGTCACGCACCTATTGGAGAGCTGGTGGAGGCCTATCCCCCTGCCAGAACCTAGCAAGGAGTTGGAGGCACCTAGGAGTCCCTATTGGATAGGGACTCCATCTCCTTTTTGGATTTCGATTAGAGTTCTCCTAAGAACCAAGTTTGACTGATCTTAGATGCCATCTAAGGAGGAATCCAAGGGACTCTATTCCCACCAATCAGAGTTAGATCTGATTTCACAAAGGGTTGTGATTGGTTGGGAAGAAGAGAAGTTGGATCACAGACAGTCTATAAATAAGACCCTGCGCCCAACTCAAAGATTGATTGAATCACAATTCCCCATGCCCCAAGACTGCCTCTCCCCTTTTCCTCCATGCCAAACCCACCTTCTCCCTCTCCACTCCACATCCAAAAGGAGTTTTGGACCTTGGTTGGTGCAATCTAGATGAGAGAAAGATGACTGAAAGCTAGAAGGCTGCGCTGCTGCAAAGGACGACTGCTGATCTTCGAAAAGAGTTTTGAAGATCCTCCAGATCAGATCCAGATCTAATTTTTGGAGATGTGATAGAGAAGAAGAGGATCTCCAGATCCAGCTTGAGTTGATACTGGTAGAGGCTAGGCACTTGCGTGGCTTGATCCAGAACCTTCTGCTGCTTACAGGATCATCAACGGGTAATAGGATTATCCACATCAAGGTAAATTAAATTTGATTTAATTTATCTAATTTTATTTTAATTTCTAAAATAATAATAATCAGATCTAAAATATCCCAGATCTGATTAGGATCAAAGAGAAAAATTTTTGAAATATATCTCTTGATCCGATCAGATCTGAAAGAATCTGGTCTGGAAAAACAGGATTTTCCTTCAGTTCCTCGAGGAGTCTATTGGAAGAAAATTTCATTCTCTCCTTGATATGTGAGAAACTCATCGAAAAGGTATTTCCCTCCTCAGTCAGATCAAAGAGTTTTAATACTCTTTCCAATTTATTTTTCTACTTTACTTCGAAATCATTTGAATATTTCAAATGAATCTGACTTGTGTTTCATCAGATAGATATATCCATATCTGGATGGATCATCTGTGAAAGTGAGGAAGTAGAAATCTCCACCTCTGGCACTTGTGCTCATTGGTCCAAATACATCAGTATGTACTAGACCTAAGAGCTTAGTGGCTCTCTCATCTTTTTCAATAAAAGATGACTTAGTTATTTTGCCAAGAAGACAAGACTCATAGATTAGAGGTGATTCATAATTACTGACTTCGAAGATTTTCTCTTGAGTCAACCTATTTATCCTATTCTTATTTATATGACCTAGCCTACAGTGTCATAAATAGATATCTGATATACTATCTAATCTAGGATACTTGCTAATTGAATTGACTATGTTAACAGATTGTGATAGCACATACACATCATTGTTCAAATGTCCATAGAAAGCATTAACACCATTCATAATGATATTATAAACTTATTTTTTATTAAAATTTTATAATTATTTTTGGCCAAAAGGCCAACAGAAATGACATTTAAAAAGAAATTGGGACTAAAATGACAATCACTAGGAATAATGGTATGGGACTCAAATACAAGTTTTAGGATTTCTAAAGCTAGAACTTGAACTGATCTTTTATCTCTAATATTCAGGAACCTTTCATCTTGCTTGAATCTCCTACTGACCTACAATACCTGCAATGAATTGCAAATATGGTAAGGACTATCAATATACAATACTCAATCAGTAATATCATAAATAGAAAAATTATAAGGAGTTATCATATAAATATCTTGTCCAGCAATAGCTTGCTTCTTTCTCTGCCTGTTCGGATCCATAAAGATAATATACTAAGAATAGTTCCTCTTTTAGTGCTCCCATTTCTTGCAAAAGAAGCATTCAGTTTGACTCTTATTGGGCTTGATCTTTTTGATCTGGTCCTGCATAGATATTCCAGCTTAAACTTGCACCTTCTTTGTCTTCTTCTTCTTGTTCTTCTTTCCTTTACTAAAGAATCGAGAATCAAAAGATGAACCTCCCACTAAGTTCACCAACTCCTTGTGGAGTTGGTGATCCTTCTCAAAGTTCTGAAGCAATCCCAGTAACCCATGGCAGTCTACTTCAGGCTTTGTCATTCTAAAATGAGTGAGGAATGGGAGATAGGACTTGGGCAGCCAGTTCAGTATTGCATCTTTTTCAAGCTACTTATGCAAGAAAAAGTCGAGCTTACTCAATTGCTTTATTGGCTCGATTATGTACAGTACATGATCAATGATAGAGGCTTCATCTCGCATCCTGATATTAAAGATGGCACAACTAGTCTTGTCCCTTTTAACATCATCAAGTGTGTCAAAAGAATCCTCCAACACTTGAAGTATATTTTTGGCTGATTCATCTTGAATCTGCAACTGAACTCATCGCTCATAGCAGTCAGCATAATGCAGCGCACCATGGTTCGATCATTGAGCCACTTCTGGTAAGTGTCTCTGATAATTTTACATACATTGGCAGCTAGCTCCTCAAGTGCAGGATACGTCAATATATATAGAATCCGTTCATGCTCCAGGATTATCTTCAACTTTCGGTACTAGCTATCAAAGTTAGATCCCACCAACTTATCATTGTCTAACAATGATCGGAGCGATAGAAAAGTGGCCATATCTATAGAAAAAAAAATCATAATCTAATTAGTAATTGATTTATTAAACCTAAAGATTTGAATTTTAATCAAAAAGATTCTCCATTATTTATTCCGAATTGGGTA
>QRFJ01007456.1:0-23187 GCA_006176705.1 Cocos nucifera
ATAAAGAATGAAGAAAGGGTTTTAAAGGCCCTCTCCTTCCTATTCAGATGGGCGTGTTCTTATGATGTAGTAGGGTATGCTGCGCAGTTCGTCCTGTGAATCAAAATGCCAAAACTTACTTTCTGCAAAACCCTGATCTCTCCGAAATCTAGGATTATTGTGGCTACTATTGTTATTAATGCAACCCTACTAATTAAGAATTAAGATGTTATGGAAATATTAATTAGAGTCTAAATTGAAGAATTTCAATCTGACAATAGTTTCATAATACTGGGTTCGAGGCTTGGATAGCTCAATTACGTCTAAACGGTTGATCAAACCGAATTAAGAGTTGGTTAGATGGATCACAATGCCTAAATTGACCAGCCTAAGTAGATTAAGTCTGGGTCAAGATCGAGTCACGATCAAGCAAGACCTAATTAGGCTCAGAGGTTAGAGTCTGGATTGTAGGCTAACCCAATTGGTTCTGACTCAACAATTTGGTGTCTAAGGTAAGTTTGGCACATACGACCGACTGGTTTTTAATTGGAAGCTACTCGACCTGAATGCGTTCTTGTACGAGTTAATGGCATATTCCTTCCACCGGTCTCACTTACCTGGCCATATCTGTTGACACAGTTCTGATCTGAGGTGGTCAATAATCCGAGCTAACCCATGCCACTAGGTTAGTCATAATTGTTATGACTAAGCCAAGTCTAGTTTAATGAGACCTGAATCAATTCTCCCTAAGAAAAGATTAAGTCTGAGGTCTTCCACCATTGTAGATGTGCGGGCCCTTCCGGGGTTGATTGTTCTCGGCTGGATACAGTGGCTCAGTTGCACCGGGAAGATGCAACCATGTCTATTAGGCATTGGATGCTATGGGCTGGAGGATGAGTTGGGCTCAATATTTCCGGATACGGTGAGAGACTCAATTAGGAACCCAGTCTATGCAAATGGTGGGTCTGACTTAACTAAGGAGTGGATCAATATTCCGGATACGGTGAGATTCATGAATTAGAGACCAAGTTTGGGTGCACCATGATTAGAGAATCATTGAACAAGAGTTGTTCACTCATTGGCTAACCCATCACCAATAACTGTTAGGTGAGGTGATGAGTCAGTTGGTGAGACCGCACCACCCACTAGAAATCATTAATCATGGAGATTTTTGCATCTCTACAGAGGGAGTGTAGGGATCCGAGAAAATAGTGGGAGCTAATTTGTTTAAAAATAAAATCCCTAAATAAATTGGTCAAGTCAAAATTACAGTATCTAATAGAATCTTTGACTCTCTACAGGAAAATGTCTGCGTCCAACCCATTGGCACGTATCCTGGACACACATAGACTGACTGGACCCAATTATAAAGATTGGCTCAGGAACTACAAAATTATTTTGGGTTTCGAGAAGTTAACCCATGTTTTGGACCAGGACCCTCCCACCTTACCAGCCCGTCCATCCACTGAACAGAGAGCGTCTCTGGAAAAAATGGATTAGACGAAGATAATAAGGCCAGATATTACATGTTGGGCTCGATGTCTGATGAGCTCCAGCGCCAACATGAAGATATCGGGACTGCTCGCCAAATGTTGGCTCACCTGCAGGAGATGTTTGGTGAACAGAGTCGCGCAGCCAAATATCAAGTCACGAAATGACTTTTTAAGGCTAAGATGCGTGATGGGCAGTCAGTCCAAGATCACTGTCTGACAATGATCAAGGACATGGAAGAGCTTGAGAAGCTCGGTGTGAAGTTAGACTTGGATCTGCAGAATGATATTATTCTGCAATCCTTGACTGATGCATATGGGCAATTCATCATGAATTACCACATGCATAAACTTCAAAATTCCTTGGCCGAATTAATGAATATGCTGGTTACCGCTGAGCTTTCTATGAAAGGTTCTAAAGGCTCAGTTCTTGCTATGGAACGGACTTCTTCCAAAAGAAAGTCTTATGGAAAGAAAAAGAAGTCTGTGAAAAAGCAAAAGGTGGAAGGATCAAAGAAGAAGAAGGCAGAAGCCGAAGAAGAAGGCCGATGTCAAAGGAAAGTGTTTTCCATTGCAACAGCGACGGCCATTGGAAGCGGAACTGCCCTACTTACCTGGCCACCCTGAAGAACAAGAAGGAAGGTCCTTCTGGAGGTATGCTCGTTATTGAGTCTAACCTTACGGTTTCTTCTGCATCCAGTTGGGTGCTTGACTCTGGTTCTAGTGCTCATCTGTGCACTTCCATGCAGGGTCTTGAGGATAGCAGGAGGCTGAGGGATGGAGACATGATCCTACGCATCGGTAATGGAGCAAGAGTTGCTGCAGTAGCCGTGGGAACATACCCTCTTCGATTACCATCTGGTTTAGACTTAGTTTTGAAAGACTGTTATTATGTGCCTGCAGCTAGCAGGAATTTGATTTCTGTTTCATGCTTAGCACAAGAAGGCTATGTGATTACCTTCTTTAAGGACCATTGTAACATTCTTTATGAAAGAAATAAAATTGCAAATGGTTTCCTTATTAATGGTCTTTATCAGCTACATATTGATGTACCTGTTCTAACTATCGAGCAAAACGTGAATGCCAAACGACCTAGGGATAGTCCAAACGATAGATATCTATGGCACCTGAGATTAGGTCATATAGCAGAAGATAGGATCAACAAATTGGAGAAAAATGGGCTATTGAGTCCATTGACTTTTGAGTCATATCCAACTTGTGAATCTTGTCTTCAAGGCAAAATGACTAAACTCCCTTTTGTTGGACATGGGGAGAGGGCCACAGATCTCCTTGCCCTAGTACATACTGATGTGTGCGGCCCATTTGATGTGCCGGCTAGAGGCAATTTTGTCTACTTCATTACCTTTACCGATGATCTGTCTAGGTATGGGTATGTGTATCTTATGAGACACAAGTCTGAAGCTTTTGAAAAGTTCAAAGAATTCAGACATGAAGTAGAAAAACAAACTGGAAAAACCCATTAAGGTTCTTCGATCAGATCGAGGAGGTGAATACCTTAGCCGGGAATTCCTAGACTATCTCAAGGAAAAATGGCATAGTCTCTCAATGGACTCCACCAGGAACACCTCAACTCAACGGGGTTTCAGAATGGAGAAATCGGACTCTATTGGATATGGTTCGATCCATGATGAGCTTCACAGACCTCCCTGATTTTCTTTGGGGACACTTCATTGTTAACTTCAATTTATCTACTGAATAGGGTTCCCTCTAAAACCGTTCCTACCACACCGTATGAGATATGGCACGGTAAGAAACCAAGTCTGAGTCATCTCAGAATTTGGGGTTGTCCGGCTCATGTCAAAAGACAACAAGCGGACAAGTTAGAGTTTAGGTCCTTTAGAGCTCGATTCATAGGATATCCTAAAGAGTCATTAGGATACTATTTCTACATTCCAGAAGACCACAATGTGATTGTGAGTCGACATGCCATCTTTCTTGAAAAATAGTTTATTCAAGATAGCGGCATTGGAAAGCAGATTAAGCTTGATGAGAAAGTCTCACAAGTACAACGAGCTAAGGACCAATTGGAACCAAATCAGGTTGAGCCAATAAGAACACTACCTCCTCCACCTCGTAGATCGGAAAGAGTTTTCCGTCCCCCTGAAAGATACTTAGGTATTATTTCAGAGGATGTAGAGGAAAATGTTCCTCGTAGGTAATGGTGCTCATGGTGATGATCCCAAAACCTACAACGAGGCGATATCAGATATCGACTCCGAGAAATGGCTAGAGGCAATGCAGTCAGAAATTGACTCGATGCACTCAAACCAAGTCTGGACCTTGGTAGATCCACCAGAAGGTATAGTACCTATTGGGTGTAAATGGATCTTCAAGAGAAAGATTGGTGCAGATGGGAATGTGGAGACATTCAAGGCTAGACTAGTGGCAAAAGGTTATAGTCAACGCGAAGGCATTGACTATCAGGATACCTTTTTCCCAGTGGCTATGCTAAAATCCATCCGCACATTGCTTGCCGTTGCAGCCTATTTCGATTATGAAATATGGCAAATGGACGTGAAAACGGCATTCTTAAATGGATATCTTGAGGAAGATATCTATATGGAACAGCCGCTAGGTTTCACATCCAGTGATACTGATCACAAGGTTTGCAAGCTGCAAAGGTCCATATATGGACTTAAGCAAGCATCTCGGAGCTGGAACACTCATTTCAATGATGTGATCAAAAAGTTTGGTTTCATCAAAAATGAAGAGGAACCATGTGTCTTCAAAAAGGTCAGTGGGAGCGCTGTTGTCTTCCTCGTATTGTACGTGGATGACATCCTCCTTATTGGGAATGATATTCCCATGTTGACATCAGTCAAAATATGGTTGTCCAAGGAATTCTCCATGAAAGACCTAGGTGAAGCATCCTTTATTCTAGGAATTAAGGTCTATAGGGATAGACCGAATAGGATGCTAGGACTTTCACAGAAGATGTACATAGAGGAAGTACTAAAGAGGTTTAGTATGGAAAACTCTAAGAGGGGATTAATACCCTTCAGACATGGTATTCATCTTTCCAAGAAGATGTGGTAAGTATAATAATTCTCAATAAAAGTATTATTTATAATTAATTATATTAATTTTTAAAATTAATAATCAATTTCATTATTTATTTTATTAATTAAAAATAAAAATAATAAAAATTAAAAATAAAATTTTATTATCAATAGAAAGAGCTCATTTTTTTGATCACAACGAAATAAATTTTAAGTAAAACGGAGCTAAAATGGAAAAGATATGAATTTTTAAAAGATATAAAATAAATAAAAATTAAATAAAAAAAAGAAAACGGCTCAGCCGGCTCCGTAAGCCGAGCCACCAAGCCAAGCCAAGCCATCAAGCCGACTCAGCCGTTGAAGCCATCAGCCGGTCCACGATCCTAGGCGTGGACCGCCAGCTCAGCAAAATTTCGGCGAATCAGAGATTGCCACGTGGTGGACCTAGACCCCTTAAGGGTCTACAGAAATTTATCGCGGCTCACAAGGGTAATTTAGTCTTTTCGTCCGACAACAGCGGCGCTGATTGGTTGCGGTGTGCGGTGCGGCCGGTCCACGCGGTCCATGGGAACAGTTATTGCGCGATCGGACGGATGTGGTTGTTTGCGGTCAGGATCGGACGGCTGTGGTTGCTTCCGAATTTTATTCAGATACAAACATCACGCGGATCACCATCGGATGGCAGCGCTCGATCCAGGCGATGATCCGACGGTCCAGAACGCTGCCGGCGGTGATCAAGACTCCCGAAGCATGATTTGCGGCCAGATTTCCTCGATCAAGCGCGATCCAACGGCCAGAATTTAATCCGACCCGATCTGAGCTTATCTGCATCCGATTTTGATGATTTTTGGACCGTTGGATTCCTGTTGAACGGACTGGATTTTATCAGATTTACCAGAGTCATATCAGAGCTATTTTGATTCAAATTTTATCCAAATTTCTTTATATTTTTATGATTACAAAGGCTATTAGTCCCATATTGCCTTTAGAAAAAATATCCAGCCCTCCTAGCTCTATAAAAAGGACCCCAGGCCATCAAAAATTGATATCTCCGATCAAGGTGAAGCTTTGGTACAGGGCGAAGCCAGGCTATGGGTTAAAGGCTGCTTCGAAGCAACGGGTGCCGAGAAGAAGAGCCGAGCTTCTACACCATCTTTCTGCCAATGCCGATCCAAGATCAGAGATCAGGCTATTTTATTTTATTATCTTTTCTTTTTAAATTTTATGTATTTAAATTCTAAAATTTTAGTTAATAAAAATTTTATTTTTATATTTTAATTTCTTGCTTTTTATTTTTATTGCAATTTAATTTCTGCACTTTAAATTATTGCTTTGCAAGTAGATGCTAAGATCTAACTAGTAGATCTTAGTACCAAGTTTAAATTCCTGCACCTTTTAATTTTTGCTTTTAATTTTCCGACTTCACTTTTGATCCTAAAACTTCTTTTCTTCTTTTCTTTTCAAAAATCAAAGATTTCAAATCTAAAAATACTACCTTCCCTGTGGATTCGACCCGACTCACTACTATCTACGCATTTTCAATGATTTTAAGAAGTCGGATTAAACTGATAAACACGGTGTCTTAACGACAGCATCGCGTTCCTATCAAGTTTTTGGCGCCGTTGCCGGGGAAGGAATAGATGCTATTTTTTTTCTTTGATTTCTTTGATTTTTTTTATAAATTAATTATATTTTTTTAATATTGCTTACTAATTTTTTTTATTTATTTTGTAGAAAAAAAAAGGAGAAAATGAAGAAAGCATCTAATTTTGGTAAGATCAATCCTAACCCTAGTCCTCTTTTCTTTTTATTTATTTATTTATTTATTTTATTTTTAAATTAATTTAAAAAATATTCCATTTAAACCTAATTAAAAGCCTCATGATAAGATTAGAAACCCTAACTGTTTAGAGCATGCATCATATTAGTTTTATTTTTATTTTTATTTTTTTTGGTGATTGCTGGAGGCAAGGTAAGCCTTTCAGAATTACAATTAGTTACATGCATCTAGTTTAAATTGCATAGAACCCTTTGATTGAATTTTTTTTTTTTTGCATATTCATATTAAATCAAATTAAGGGCACAACCCAATTAAACAAGATAAGGTGGGGATTTGATCACCCTTCCTTAGCCCACAAACAACCAACCAAGCATCCTGCATTGACCTAAGCCTTTAATTTTAAAATCAATTAGACATCAACCCTAGGAACTCGAGCTCAATAGGACAAGGAATCCTAAGAGTTGAACCGGGTTAGGATAAGTCAATTTGACTGGTGTCTAGGAAAGTGGTTCAGGGACGATTGGGCCCGAAGGAAGGTGGTTTCTAATTGGTTCCGTTCGCTTACCTGGCCAAGCACAATTGGTGTCTAAGGCAAGCAACGGGGGGACTCCCACCGACCTTACACTTACCTGGCTAGTTGATTGGCTAATCCTACACTTGGAGGGCTTGAAGGTGACCTTGGCAGTTAGGAGCTGTCTAGATCTAGGATAACCCTTAGTCAGGATTGATTGACCAACTTGATTGCTAACCAACATTCAAATCTAATTAAACCTAATTCTTCTCTTTCTTCTTAGTTCTAGGACTCCTTAGGACCTCTTCTTTAGAACTCTTTTTTCTTTCTTCTCCTTTCTCCTCTAAAAATAAAATAAAATAAAAATTAAACTAACTAAAAATTAATAATTAAATTAAATTAAATTAAATTAAAATTAATAAATAAAAATAATTAAAAAAAATTAATTTTTAATATAATAAAATAATAATAATAATAAATAAAAAAAATATTCTAAAAATTTTTAAACCATACATTAGGGTTACACTAATACATGCATGGTAGGAAATCGCTTTTTCTGATTTAGTTGAACTTAATTGAATGGTTGATTCACATTAAACATAATAATCAAATGGCTAATATGAATCTAATAGTCCAAAAATTAGATAAAGTTGACCTTCTTGATCAGAAAATAGATCAACTCCTAACCCTAGGTCAACAATCTTCTAATTATCAGGAGAAGTTATTCAATCTGTGCTAGTCCAACCCATCATGTAAGTGAATATCCTATGACTGCACAGTTTCCATATTTTATCCAAGAACAAGTTCAAGCTACTCAAGGATACTCCAAATTGATTAATGACCCATTTTCAAATTCATATAATTCAGATTGGAGTAACTTTAATTTTTCTTGGACATCCCAACAGACTCAGGCTCAGACCCAAATTTCACTTGAGCAAAATTATCAAAATTATGCCTATAATAATGGTCAGCCTAGTCAGTTTAACCAGCCATCATATTATAATCAGCCTTCATACCCACCTCCTCAACAGACCAATCTAGCTGATGATAGATTTAACCAACTTCAACAATTAATTCTAACTCAACAGCAATCTATCGCCAGACTAGAAGCTCAAATAGGATAATTAGTTGAGTCTAACATGAGGAGAGAACTAGATCAACTACCGAACCTACCAATTTCAAATAACCCACCTAATGACCACCAACCACCTGGATTAAATTATCAATCTAATGTTTCATCTAAGAATCTCCAATTTGAGAATACCAAAGTAATTCCTGAACTTAAAAGCTATAGGATTCTTATGGACCCATACCAAGACCAGGTGAGAGAGGCTAGTACTGATGCTAGCCAAAATAAAAATTTAGAGGAACTGGTTAGTACTGAGACTAACCACATAGAAGAACCCAAGCCAGGAATTAGTACTGATGCTAGTTCCAGTTTAAATGAGATAGAAATAAGGGAAAAGAGAATAGATGATTTACCCGAGACTTATAAACCTAATGTCCTATTCCCTTCAACCCTAGAAGCTGGTTCTTCTTATAAAAATCAAAAGGCATGTAATGAAATGTCAATGGAGTTGTTTAAGCAGGATCACATTAATTTACCTCCAGAATTAAAACCGCCTTTAGTCACCATTCCAGCACCCATTGAATCAAACTTAACTCCTAAAACTCCATTCATGAGCATTTTAGAAAGAACAAATAGGAGAAATTCTTAATAAACATGGGTCTGAGAATGGAATCATAAAATATATCCCTAAAATTAACAAGTGAATATATCAATAATGGGATTAAAAATCAAATCAACTTTCTGAGATTGGCAATCCAAAACCATTGGAATTTGTCAATCCAATATTCGACACAGGATAGTGAGCTACATTGTGTCTGGCTGAAGACGGTAAACTTAGCGCTTGTTGGGAGGCAACCCAATATTTAGTTTTTATCTAATTTATCTTATTTTCTTTTTAGGATAATTTGAATAAGTTGGAGGGAGAGCTCAAATTTGTAAAGGCATGTGCTGGACCAAAAAAAAAATAAATAAATAAATAAATAAATAAATATACTGAGTTAGGTGTATTCTTCCATGTTTTTTATTACATCCTTTATTTTTTTTCTTCTCCATTGAGGACAATGTCGATTAAGTTGGGGGGAGAGAAAAATAAAAATTTTAAAATTTTAAGTCCTCGAAAAAGTTAGTATTTAGTATTTAGATACTTGATTATGCTTAAGAATCGAATTAAACTAAGCATTTTTAAAAAGAAAATTGATGCACAGATTCAGAGAATCTATGAGATATTGAGGAATCAAGTATTAAGAAAATTCAATAAAGAGTTAAGTCCTAGAACATAAAAAAATTTTTTCTTGGAGCATTTCTAATTATTTCTACTAGCATCAAAGAAAAGTCTACTTTTTATAGGCTTGTGTAGGGTAACTATACGTTTCTTCATATAAAAATTTATTTTAATAAAATAGTTTCCAAGTACTTCTCACTGAGTAACCGGGCCTCTTTGCCTAAGCAAGCATTGAGTTTCGCGTCAAAAGGTGGGAAGGGCAAAGAAGCTCGTTGTAAAGCTAGTCTTAACTCGTAGCCTATTTGATTCGAGCTAGTAAGCCCGAGGGGTATTCTATACCTAGTGCCCTAAAGCCAACTGGTTTGGGAGTCATTGGCCCAAGACTCGCTACATGGATCAAATAGAAAGCTTAAGGAGTTAAGACACTCAATAGTGGTACAACGTTAAAAAAAAAAAAAAAAAAAAAAAAAAAAACATTGGTTTCCCACCGAGTAACCGGGTCCCGTTGCCTAAGTAAGCAATGATATTCGCATCAAAAAGTGGGCAATGTGAAAATAAAAATTAATAAATGAAGGATGGAAGTAGCAATACACCTGCCTATATGAAAGTTTAGACAAATCAGAGATAAAAGTGGAATAATTTAGAAAAAGTTCTGAAAAATTTAATGTTCTTTACTTAATTTTTCTATTGATAAGTATTAATACCCCAATGATATATCTCATTTAAGCTCTACTGAATATCAATGGCCATTTTGAAAATTGCTTAGGTAAAATTCGAAACTCTAAAGTTAAAAGGTATTTAAAACTAAATTCTTTCTTTACTCGAGGACGAGCAAAGCTTAAGTTGGGGGGTGTGATAAGCATCATAAATTCATCAATAAAAGTATTAATTTATTAATTAATTTATATTAATTTTTAAGAATTAATAATCAATTTATATATAATTTTTGAAAAATTCATATTTTTATTAATTAAAAAATTAATTAAAAAATAATAAAAAATAATAAAAATTAAAAAATAAAATTTTATTATCAATAGAAAGAGCTCATTTTTTTGATCACAACGAAATAAATTTCAAGTAAAACGGAGCTAAAATGGAAAAGATATGAATTTTTAAAAATATAAAATAAATAAAAATTAAATAAAAAAAAAGAAAATGGCTCAGCCGGCTCCGCAAGCCGAGCCACCAAGCCAAGCCAAGCCATCAAGCCGACTCAGCCATTGAAGCCATCAGCCGGTCCACGATCCAGGCGTGGACCGCCAGCTCAGCAAATTCCGGCGAATCAGAGATTGCCACGTGGTGGACCTAGACCCCTTAAGGGTCTACAGAAATTTATCGCGGCTCACAAGGGTAATTTAGTCTTTTCGTCCGACAACAGCGGCGCTGATTGGTTGCGGTGTGCGGTGCGGCCGGTCCACGCGGTCCATGGGAACAGTTATTGCGCGATCGGACGGATGTGGTTGTTTGCGGTCAGGATCGGACGGCTGTGGTTGCTTCCGAATTTTATTCAGATACAAACATCACGCGGATCACCATCGGACGGCAGCGCTCGATCCAGGCGATGATCCGACGGTCCAGAATGCTGCCGGCGGTGATCAAGACTCCCGAAGCGCGATTTGCGGCCAGATTTCCTCGATCAAGCGCGATCCAACGGCCAGAATTTAATCCGACCCGATCTGAGCTTATCTGCATCCGATTTTGATGATTTTTGGACCGTTGGATTCCTGTTGAATGGCTGGATTTTATCAGATTTATCAGAGTCATATCAGAGCTATTTTGATTCAAATTTTATCCAAATTTCTTTGTATTTTTACGATTACAAAGGCTATTAGTCCCATATTGCCTTTAGAAAAAATATCCAGCCCTCCTAGCTCTATAAAAAGGACCCCAGGCCATCAAGAAATTAATATCTCCGATCAAGGTGAAGCTTTGGTACAGGGCGAAGCCAGGCTATGGGTTAAAGGCTGCTTCGAAGCAACGGGTGCCGAGAAGAAGAGCCGAGCTTCTACACCATCTTTCTGCCAATGCCGATCCAAGATCAGAGATCAGGCTATTTTATTTTATTATCTTTTCTTTTTAAATTTTATGTATTTAAATTCTAAAATTTTAATTAATAAAAATTTTATTTTTGCATTTTAATTTCTTACTTTTTATTTTTATTGTAATTTAATTTCTGCACTTTAAATTATTGCTTTGCAAATAGATGCTAAGATCTAACTAGTAGATCTTAGTACCAAGTTTAAATTTCTGCACTTTTTAATTTTCACTTTTCCGACTTCACTTTTGATCCTAAAACTCCTTTTCTTCTTTTCTTTTCAAAAATCAAAGATTTCAAATCTAAAAATACTACCTTCCCTGTGGATTCGACCCGACTCACTACTATCTACGCATTTTCAATGATTTTAAGAAGTCAGATTAAACTGATAAACACGATGTCTTAACGACAGCATCGCGTTCCTATCAATGTGCCCTAGCAAACCTGAGGAAATGGAACGCATGAGCAAGATCCCTTATGCTTCTGCAATAGGGAGCCTTATATATGCCATGCTATGTACACGACCTGATATAGCCCATGCTGTGAGTGTCACAAGCAGATATCAGTCAAATCTAGGTGAAGAACACTAGACTTCTATGAAACGTATCCGTAAGTACTTAAGAAGAACTAAGGATATGATGTTGGTCTTTGGTAACGGAGAACTCCAAGTCCAGGGATACACAGACTCGGATTTCATGTCCGATATAGATGATCGAAAGTCAACATCTGAAGTCTGTTTGTGTGCAATGGTGGTGCTGTCAGCTGAAAGAGTTTGAAGCAAACCATGATAGCAGATTCTACCATAAAAGCAGAATATATTGCTGCATCAGAGGCTGCGAAGGAAGCATTCTAGTACAAGAAGTTTACTGCAGAAATCAAAATAATGCCATCAGATGCCATTCCTCTATACTGCGACAACAATGGCGCCATAGCCCTTGCTAAGGAGCCGAGGTCTCACCAAAAATCCAAGCACATTGAGCAGCGATACCACCTCATCCGCGATTACCTCCAAAAGGGTTACATCGAGGTCAAGAGAGTCAATTCCACAGACAATGTGGCAGACCCACTTACAAAGTCGTTAGGACAATAAAAAATCGAAGCCCACCTTGAGAAGATGGGACTTAGACTTGTAGCCAATTGGCTTTAGGACAAGTGGGAGATTGTTAGATATATGTGCCCTAGAAGCCAGAATTGGCTGACACTTGTAATACACTTCTAGGGGCAAAATTATAATTTTGACTATAATCAATAAAATGGGTTATTTTCTATCACATATGTGTATTTAGTGTCTGTGATACATCCTTTGAGTTAATGGTAATGATAATTCATATTTTCAAGAGTTGAAAATTTAAGACATGAATAATCATTATTAACTCATAAAATGCTCCCGACCATAGGATCATCACGAGGATGGTGATTGATCCGGAAGGTTGGTGTACAATCGCTTCTCTTTAGTAGATGAGTCTTGAGTCTATGGTGTGGAGACACCGGAGCGAGAGTACAGGTACTCGTTAGAGAACGAGGGCACTGAGCGTGACCACCTCGAGTAGTCATTAGGAAGTCTACCTTCTCGTCAATGACTGACTCGATGCTGCAGTAGTGTGTCTGGTTCTTTGACCTGAGGTGCATCGGTAGTTCACCTTGAGGGTGTTATAGTTTGACTACACCATTAACTCGGTCTCCTAGCCATATCGGAACCCTGAGGTGTATGTTGGCTATAGCATGTTCATTGTAGGAACTGGATTGCATCAAGATGGAATCTATCTACCTCGGTGGTAGAGGAGCAGCCCTATGATGATCATGAGAATCAAGTCCTAGAAGCCCATGGCCATGGCAGAGTGAAATAATAGAAAGAGTTTCTATTTAGGATTTTCACATCGGACTTGAATCGAATGATTACATCATATGACAGAAACTAGGGTTTGACGAGTTCACCTTAACCCTAATCTGATCGGGGCTCAAGATAGAAGAACTTAATCACACAGGTAGCTGCACCAAGAGGTTCGCATTCAGCTCTGATGGGTTGCCACCATATACTGCTAGGTGTCACTGGATGGATTTTGGGAGCAATTAGAATGATTTAGATGATCGATCATTCTAGCTGTTCGAATCAGAAGAGTTCTGATCCATCGAAAGGAGTTTCGATGATGTCTATGATAGAGATCATGACATATCCCATTACCATACAGAACTGAACCTAACTGGGTCACACAAATAAGGGTTTGAATCTGGTGATCATCAATTGAACTGATCTAGTTCAATTGATCTGAATGAGATTCAATTAGGTTCAAGAAAATCGTGCTAGCACTCGATTGAACCTAACGTTCTTCTTTTACTATCATAAATAGTTGTCCTGACTGAGCCAAAGGAGTTTGTGCTCGATCAGAGGCCTTCACTTGGTCTGACTGGAGCCTGTCCAAGTCAGAAAAGGGTTGTCTTATTTTGTAAGACAATACCTGCCATTTTTGGTCACCTGCCATTTCTCGTCCTTTGACTTTGGTCAAAAGTTGACCTTTGACTGGTCAAATGTTGACCATTGATACTTTGACTTCTATCCACATGTCACGCACCTATTGGAGAGCTGGTGGGGGCTTGTCCTCCTGCCAGAAACTGGCAAGGAGGAGGGCGCACGCCACCCTTGGCGTGCACCCAAGCTTGAGGCCCGCAGGAGTCGCTGTTGGACTAGGGACTCCATCTTCTTATTGGATTCTGATTAGACTCCTCCTAAGAACCAACTTTGACTGATCTTAGGCACCATCTAAGGATGAATCCAAGGGACTCTATTCCCACCAATCAGATTTAGATCTGATTTCATAAAGGGTTGTGATTGGTTGGGATGAAGAGGAGTTGGATCACGCATAGTCTATAAATAAGACCCTGCGCCCAACTCAAAGAGGAGAACAATTTTCTACATGCCCCAAGGCTGCCTCTCTCTTCCTTCTCCATGCCATGTTCATCTTCTCCCTCTCCTCTCCACAACCCAAAGAAGTTTGGGATCTAAGTTGGTGCAATCTAGGTGAGAGAAAGGCGATAGAAAGCTAGAAGGCTGCGCTGCTGCAAAGGACAACTGCTGATCTTCGAAAGCTATTTTGAAGATCCTCCAAATCAGATTCAGATCTAATTTTTGGAGATGTGATAGAGAAGAAGAGGATCTCCAGATCCAGCCTAAGTGGATACCGATAGAGGCCAGGCACTTGCGTGGCTAGATCCAGAACCTTCCGCTGCTTATAGGATCATCAACAGGTAATAGGATTACCCTACATCAAGATAAATTAAATCTAATTTAATTTATCTATATTTTATTTTAATTATTAGAATAATAAAAATTAGATCTGAAACATCCTAGATCTGATTCAGATCAAAGAGAGAAGTTTTTGAAATATATCTCTTGATTCGATCAGATCTGAACGAACCTGATCTAGGAAATCAGGATTTCCCTTCATGGAGGAGCCAACCTTTGCTCATTTTGTGCTCTCACCTAGGGCCTTTCCCTTTCTTTTCCTCTAGGCGTAAAGGCCCTTGGCGAGCTTCCGTATGGCATCGGTGTCTATTTCTATAGCAAAGAAAGATCATGATCAAAGGTGTGCGTCAAATTTTCGGAAGAGTCCATATATATATACAAATGCAATTGGTACCCACAGGGTCGAGAAGACTCAGACTGAAGTTGAATAAGGTCTGTTCCTTTAAAAGCTCAAAAAGATCGGGAGCTCAGTATGCCTTGAGCCTATTAGAAGACTCGAGGTTGGCTCCATCCAAGCTAGGAGCTCAATGGACGGATTCCCTAAGGAAGCCCTAAAGGAGGAAGGTCAAGTAGTAAGATTGGGCATCGGACAAAGAAGTACTTCTCCTTCCTAATTATGAATGAAGGAGTGCCTTTCAGTAACCTCTTTTTACCAAACTAAGAGAAGAAGTACCACCAGTCCTTTGCAGAAGGATGGCTTTTGAAGGTATAAAATTTTAGAATAATGAGACTATTGGCCGAACTTCGGTTAGATGATAGAGAAAAAGAAAGCCAATGATGAACTAAAAGAAGTTCGGTGCGACAAAAGCTAAGAAAATATTCAAGAAGTGAAAAAGCACGACAACAAATGGTAGAAGTGGAAGTCAAAGCCCGATGCACAAGGCTTCTAGATACAAACAAAACCAACTAGCTAGAGGCAAAATAGCGTGGTCATCTGACCCAGGGATCTCAAGGTCATACTTAGATGGGATGCCATACCGAATCCTAATCAGGAAAAGATCATTCGAAGAAGGTTAGAAGAGATGGTGTCTAGAACGAAAGGTTGATGGGACATGTTCTTAGGCTCAGCCTTGGTTTGAGGGGGGGGGCAGGGTCTAGGAAGGCCGATCTAGATGAGCTCCATAAATAGGTGGATTGGAAAGTTTCAGAAGACATCTAGATCAAAGTAAACCCACCAAAAAATCTCCAAAATGTAGGAAAAAATGAAGTGCAGAAACTTGTATAGAAAAATCGAAAGAATAAAATGTAAAAGAGGCAAGAGTAATTAAAAATAGGTGTTGAGAGGCTGACCTAAGTTGATTAAGAATGACAAAGAGATGATGGGTGCGATGAGAATCGAACGGAGGAATGCTTGGAACCAAGGAAGATGAAGGGAGGAATTAAAAATCTTGGATGGAAGAAGAGCAGGTGTCAAAGGAAGAAGAAGACTCAGAAAAGAATGGATTTCAGAGGTGGGAAAAGGTCTTAAATAGCCAAGGGGAGCCCGAGATGATTATGATGGTAGATCTTCTTCGACCGGACCATGAGTGCCATGTGTCTCACTCATCATGATAGAGTAGTGGCTATGGGTGAATCCATAATCATGCCGTGCTTGGGGTAGTGTTACGGTGGAAAAGCCGAAGGGCTGTCTTCTCGAACTCACTTCGAATTTAAAGAGCTTCGATGCCAGCGCGGTAAACACCAAAATGTCTCATCCTGACGAGCATAGAAAGCCAAAAAGAACTTCGACAGTTGTATCTATACTTCCTTCCTACAAATTTCGAACATGAAAGTGGGAGGACTATTTTATAGGTAAACCCACTCTTACCGAAGTTCGACTAGATATCTGATCGCTGAATGATCTTGTCTGATAGCGACAACCAAGATTGAGCCCCAACCGAATTCATAAGATCCCTCCAAACTTCGTCCAGATGAGTTTGAATAGCAGGGGTAGCCGAGCTCCCCCACCTGAGGCAATCAGCCCTTTTTTGTAGAACTTCCTCTAGATGAACTTTCATGCTCTGTTGAGAGTGTCGGACTTCTCCTTCAATCGGACTACCACACCAGTCGAACTCCTTCTAGACTTCTCTACCAGTCGAATTCCTTCAGATGGACTTCACCACCAATCGAACTCCTTTCAGACTTCTCCTTCAGTCAGACTACCACACTAGTCGAACTTCTTCCAGACTTTTTTACCAGTCGAATTCATCTAGATGGATTTCCCCACCAGTCAAACTCCTTCCAAACTTCTCCTTCAACTAGACTATTGCACCAATCAAACTTCTTTTGTACTTCTACATGCCCTACTTAACTCTCTTGCAATATCTGCCTCTTTATTTACAATCAATTTTTTTGAACTTCTTCTTCAGCCAACTTCGGCTGACCTTTTGGACCTGCAAAGAAAAAGAAAGGAGACCGAGATGGGCACACTCACTTCAGGTACGCAGTAACTTGCTCGGGACAATGGGAAATTAGTCTCATAGTTGCCTGTTCAGATTCCCGATTATTAGTCAGGCAAGCGGTAAACGTTCTATGCTAAGGCCGATTTCGCTACTTCAATTCCAGAGTATAGGCTACTCAATGAGAAGGAGACCTGCATAACCTTGTAATTGCCATTACAACTATAGCTACTGTAACAGAAGTAGAAAGGATAAAAGAAAGATACCCGGGCATGAGAAAGTAAGACTGGGGAACAGACGTATAAATAGAAAAGCCAGATAGCGGGAAGAAAAGAGAAGCTCCAATGGACATTAGAATAAGAATACGCGGGCTTTCCTGCTTGAGAAGAAGGGGGACTTCCATGCCCTTTATAGCTACCTAAAGGCAGGCTCAAAGACAAAAGAAGGAGATCCGGGCACAAATCCGTATGAAAATCGTATGACTTGAGAATTGGAATAGGAGGAATTCCTGGTTTAGAGTTGACCTCTATAGTTCTACTTATAGGCGGGCAGGACGGGAACAGCAGTTATATTCTAAAATAGCTTGGCAGTTCTAGTTCAGTTCTTAATGCTGTAGTTCTGTAGTTGCGGGGGAAGGCGGCCTGAAGGCCGCTTGAAAGCGAGTAACCGGGGACTTACTGCTAATATATATCCTAATAAGACCGGACTAGATAACTATAACTATCCTAAGCTAAGACAGAAGCGAGGCAAGATCCCTTCGCAGCGGAGCTCTTGGGGTAGAGTCGAGTGATCATAGGAAGCAGTTCTACTTCCTATGATCACTCGAGGAACCACAATGAACGGGACGACAGAAGTTACAAAAGAAATATGACCAGAGACGACCATAGATATCAGCATGAGGTTTTATTTGACTGAGTATACGCACTGTGTCAATACCAATGCTTGTGTGGAACGAGACCCGCTACAGACGAGTTCGAAAAAGAGTATAGCCCAGCTCGAGTATACGAGAAAGTGGGCAGCATCCCAGATCCGCTAGGGCTTTAATCCAATGGGTTTGGATGTTGGTGAGGCACTGTTAAGTGTTCTGAAAAGCGAGTGAAGAAAGCTAGTGAAGTTGGAGATTGCCTGCTATTCCCACATTGGAGCTATGCCCTGAGGTAAGCATGAAAATAGGAAGGGCGCTAAGCTTGCTTCTTACCTAATTACCCGTTATTCTGCGACAAAAACCAGTTATTTAGCGACATTGATTCCTAGAATTGATATTAAATAGAATTATATATTTAAATAATTATATATTAATAAATATTAATATATATATTTTTATATATATATATATTTTTATATTAATATATATTAATATATATTAGAGCTTATACCCGTTATTAGGATTTACCCTAAAGAGCTATATACCCGTTATGATGCGGGATTTACCCGGTATTGTGCGATCTCCGATTGCCTGTTATTCCTTTAATTTGTATAATGGCTTGCCTATTTTGGGATAAGTTTCATCGCTTCGCACCTTAAGAGCTAAAAAAGCTCCATATTTTGGACAGAGAGTGATTGCCGACTTTAGGTCCTGCTCCTCGTATCTCGTATCTCGTCACTCTCATGCGGTCCGGACAGTCGCAACAAAAACCAAAAAGCTTGCTAACTCTACCAACATGGGAAGCTGGCTTTCCTTTTAGTTCCAGTGGGTCTCTCTACCACACACGTTCCGAGGTTGGCCGTCTTCGTCTTATTCTATATCCCGCCTGATAGAGCCATCCCACCTGATAAAGGGATAGAATTCGAAGTCATCCTTTTTTTTTGAGTAAGCAGGCCTACTAGCGTGGGCAGTGTACCCACACCAGCGGCTTTTTATTCATAGAAAACCAAGTAAAACCAGTACAAAGGAATTCAAACTGAAAAACAAGTTATAACATTTTGGAAGCCTAGCCTATCCAGTCGTCAGTGTCCTCTGGGCCGGGGCTGGGATCGAACTCTCCTCCAAGTAGACTTTGTGTTGCTGAGGGAGCTAACTCCTAAGTTTGCCAAAGAATCTGCCAGGCCATTTGCTTCTCTGTAGATGTGGTTGAGCTTTGGACGGACGGACCCTGTTCAGGAACTGGACCACCTCTCGCCACTAGGGCAAAACAGACCACGGTGGAGTAGATTTGGAGAGCAGCAACTCAATTATGGCTTTAGAGTCCATCTCTATTATATTGGGAACTAGTCCCAGAAGCTCGCATATCCTGAGCCCATCATCAGCAGCGCTCTGAGCTCAGCAGAGAAGCTGTTGCCAATAATACCAAAGAAAGCATGGAAGGCAAAAAATGACATGCCCTAAAGAGTTCCTTAGCCCCTTACCTCAGTAGCTGAGCCCGGGAAGGCGGTAACCGGCTTCAGTGAAAACTTTTCCAACAATCAATCGCAAGGGATTTTTAATGAAGTGGAACCGATTTCGAATCAATCGGTCAAATCACTCCTCGACTGCGGAAATAAATCTATTGAAAGAAGCCCATTAGTCATGAACCTTTCGTCGGAACCTTTCGTCGGCCAAAACAAACTCCTATTCTTGGCTCCGGCGGTCTCTTCTATTCAAATTAAAAAAAGTAAGTATGCGGTCCCAAAATCCCTTCCGAGACTTCGCCTGCTGAAGGGCCTTTATGTCTTGCGGTTGGCTACCTTCCACTTGGCCTCTTCTGCTTTTATATCTCGTCTCCAGCCCGGTGATCAATCTTCTTCCATCCTCAAACCTCTAAGGAGTCGTAGAGCAATGTCTTTATTGGCGGTTGCGCGACCTTCGATTGAAGCGACTTCTGCGGATTGCGAACTGCACCTGGTCTTGGATCAAGGCTCTCAGTCGCTCAAGACGTCGATGGGCCACTGGGTCGACCCGAAACTGGTCCAATGCAACTTAGTTGATTTATACCAGTATTCATATTCGAAGAATAACTTCTTAACTAGTTAACTAGCTTTAGAGTTCACTAAGATCTCTGTCTTCTCTCCTCTAATCTTCCTTGCCTTACTAAGCTTTCCGGAAAGTAAGGACTATTCCCACTAACCGCTTCGGTTTAATAGGGATATCGTGTACCCCTCTTCCTAAACCGATGCCTTACCATAATAGTCATATTAGAGAGAACTGGCCCAAGGGTTAACGCTAACGCACCTCTTCTCAATTGAATCGGAAAATTTTAGGTAATAGAAGGGAATAACACGGTATTCGGCTATGCCCTCCTGTCTGTTAAAAAATCGAAAAGTAAGCTAGGAGACATCCGACTTGCTTACCGGAACTCCTTCTGTCTCCAAATTGAAATATCAGAGTCGTAAGCATACGTGCTGACACCGGGCATAAGTCCTTCATCACTCTATTCAACTCAAATCTCTTACAAAAGGCTAATCTTTTAGTCTAATGAGCTTTGCCGCGAGAGAAGCAGGCTCTTTCAAAACTTCTACTTCTTTAGCACTCAATTCCTACCCAACCCAAAGACTTTCGAGTGAATCAATGTTTAACGAAAGCGGGAATCTCTCTTTCTGAAAGAAAGGCTAAATAATCCCGGAACTTCACTTTACTTTAGAAAGCCAAAACAGCAACCTGAGCCAGCTAAGCCTTCGATCTTGCATATAAATAAATATAAAAATACTTGAAGGTGCAAACCAAACCGACTCCGTGTTTCAATTTCTGCTACTAGTGGAGATTATAGGGGCAGCAGATGCTCCAAGTCTGGACTGGACAGTAAAAGTAATATGGTGAAGGGGAAACCGGTGATGCATGATGAGTAAGATGTCAGAGTCTTAATGAATAAAGACATCCGCAGGTGAAGTCTTCTCCACAGGAAGCAGTATTCAAGGAGAACACCTTTTACAGATGGACCCACTGCTTTCATACCTGGCAAATACTTAAAGGATGAGATCTTAGAAAGAGAATTGACCTATTCATAGAGTGATCCTATGATCTATATAGAGGATATAGACTCTGTCCTAATTATATAAATAAAGATAAGGGTGACTCAATCGATTGGGGGACCAGAAACCGAACTTCTCTTTTGTGAAATGCCGTGGGTCAGCTCGTACGAGATTTTTTATGGAAGGAAACAGGGGAGTTGGCTGATCAAGATGGACGTCTTAATTACACTAAGATGGACGTCTTAATTACACTAAGTAGAGCAGATATGATGAGGTCAAGGAGAAAAATCGAGAAAAGAAGGATAGTAAGAACAATTTTTTCGACTCCACAGTTAGATTTTCCCGATAATTGGGGATTTCTCGGGGACGGGAACCTCTATGAGGTAACTCACCCTGAATCATTCGATGAAAGCGGCCCGGGCATGGGCGGCTCCGCCCTTGGGGGTGCGGAAATGTCAAACGAGCGATCCACGGAGCTGCATCCCCACTCACCTGGTCCAGCTCCTCTTCTCGTTCCCGAGGAGGAGGAGAATGACCTTCTCCGGGCAGTAGCGCCCTTCCTGAGAGGGGGGGACAGCATTCAAGTTCCGGACCAAACGCCGCAGGCTGGTGCTTCCCCGGTCGATGAGTCGATAAATGCATCTTCTTCAGAAGATGATAGCTCAAGCTCTTCCTCTTCTGAAGTTTCTGTGTCCGAGGATGAGTCAGAGGTCGAGGTTTCCTCGGAAGTAGCCGACTCGACTCCGCAGTTTTGGGGGAAATGGGAAGAACGGGAAAAGGATCTCTTTCTTCGGGCCCAATCCCTAAAAATTCGGGAGAAAATAGACGAGGAATATTTCAATGATATTCCTCGCAACCTGAACGAAGCTGCCGCCCTAGGGGAGCGGGCGTACCAATCTCATCTCGACTTTGAGGAATTCGAAGTCGGGATGCTAGAAAAACGAACCGAACTAAGGGATCGGCTCATCGATCTCTTTTCGAATGACAATGACCCCCAGGTTCTCCTTTATAGGCAGGAGAACCCCGACCCAACGAGTCGGCTTAAAAGGGATTTTCTCATTTTCGATGAGAAAATTGCAGGCCGCATTGAAACCTGGGATCGCTTCGCCCCAGGCTTTCGGGAAAGGGCCCAGGAACACATGGACTATTTTATAAATTATATAAAAAATCAGAGGCTAGATTCCATGACATATCTCGAATTCAAAAGGGAGGTTTTCAATAAGGAGGTAGAGTAAAAGATTGGCCAGGTGTGAAGTTAAATTCTATATTTTTGGTGAACACTCGGAGTTCATCAATTTCTTTCTAGACTGTTTACTACAGCAATGGATTTTCGTATGAGGGGATCGAATTTCAATTGCTTTAGCGGGAGCTGGTCTTGCTACCTTTTGTTCTTCTTCGTCTTTTACCATGAGCGAGGGTACTCCCATTGCGTAGTTGAACCTACCGGTGGGAGGAAGCTCTGAAGTCAGACTGGAGGGGCCCCCAGTTGGGAATGTAGGTGTCCGAGAATGGAACCGAGGTTTTGGGAGTAAGTGGAGTTGGGCGGGCTACTCTCCAGGGCCTCATCGATAGATAGATAGAAAACCCCGGAAAAAGAGATTCGTAGATTTGCTACAGAATTAGGTCACGAGAAAGGATCCTTTCCCCATTCCAGTTCCATATCTGAATCCGGAACCAATAGGGGCAGCATATGCGGGGGCTTCTCTGGAAGAAGATCTCATAGGGGATCTCGAGGTTGAAGATGAAGATCCATATGCATGTACGAATGAAGGTACAGATCGACGATCCAATTGATCTGGGACCCGAGGCATAGCAATCAGAGGCGTAGAGCATAGTATGTTGGAAGGTGCTTATAAAAGGAAACACCAACGCTACGCGCCTGTCATAGTCTCCCCAAGTATCGCGGGGGTGGAGCCTCTTCTATGAGTACCTCGGGAGGGGGGTCAACATATGGATGACTCTTTTTGTACAAAGACCCAGCGTAGAAAACGGAAGTGCGCTCCTGCGCACGTAGGCTTGAAAGCTGTAGTTTTCTGGGCAGCGAATGGAAGAAATGGAGATGTGCCGCTATCCAGCCTATCTTGATGAACCAGAAGTGAGAAGGGCTGGGTGAATTCCGGAGTTCTTTTGTGCCGCCATCAATTGGATCTATTGCACCCAGTAGGCCGTTAGTCGCAAAGAAGAAGAAATGGCGGACCATCTGGATCTCGAGCACGAAATAAGCTCTCTCATGGTCCGCTTATGGGACTGTGATCGAATCTGCTCGGGGTAGAAAAATGGGTAATGTATATGAAAGCGAACGAGGGGAAGCTAAGACGGGACGAAGGGATTCCGGACGAGAAGGTGATGGCTTTCGATCCACGGGATTTTCTACCGTCAGATATTGCACTAGAAATGGAGGAGGCAGAGGTGACTGCTAGGGAGGCAGTAGTAGCGCATGCAGTTGACTCGGGACCCGTTCCAACATCCATTCATGTCTCTCCAGATCCGAAGCTAGATACGAATCCAGATGTGAATGAAGCTCCTTCGGACCCTGTTCGGAAATATATTACGCTAGTGAAGCATTCAAGTATAGAG
>QRFJ01007457.1:0-20676 GCA_006176705.1 Cocos nucifera
TTCTACTCAGTGGTCTGAATTCTTTGAACTTTTCAAAGGCTCAGAGACTTGACTATCTTCATAAGATACACATACCCATACATCCTGAGACAGATCATCGTAAAGGTAATGAAAGTAGACCACAAATTGCCTCTACGCCGAGCACATCAAATGGGCCGCACACATCTGTTTACTGGGCAAGTGCAGATCTGTGGCCCTTCTCCCATTGTCACCAAAAGGAAGTTTAGTCATTTGCCTTGAAGACAGATTCAACAAGTTGGGAATGACTCAAAGTCAATGGACTCAATAGCCATTTTTCTCCATTTGTTATCCTATCTTCTGCTATATGAACCTAATTCGGTCCATAGATCTTCGTTGACTACCTAGTTGGAATAGTGTCGTAGTTAACAAGTATCAATATGCAATGCAAGACCATTAAAGGAAATTGCATTTCTTCAGAGTCATGGTCTAAGGTGAAATAATTTCAACATGGAATCAACGTGTGCGCAAACAGTTTAACTAAGCTACGTTGTAATGAGGAAGTTCCGGACTGAGCAATCGCCTTTACCAGAGGTATCTTCCTTCACTCTGCCCTAGACTGCATAGTAACGAGAGCACAGAACCGGCCAGTGTAAGATAGAGCGAGACAAGTTAGTTCAATACGGCTACCTCCTAGCAGGACTCCTTGTTTTCAGGTGGCGCGGTAATCGTTCGCTTCATGGCACACGCTGTGCATAAACACTTTCCTTTGACCATCGGACCTTCTCTTCTTCAAGCGTTCTGCCTTCTTCTTCTTTGATCCTTCATTTTGCTTTTTCAACATAGACTTCTTTTTCTTTCCATAAGACGTTCTTTTGGAAGGAAGTCCTTCCATAGTAAAGCAACTGAGCTCTTTAGAACCTCTTCATAGAAAAGCTCAGCGCGTAACCAGCATCTTCATAAACTCAGGCCAAGAAATCTTTAACAGTTATGCTGTGGTATTCTATGATTGCCATCATGCATCAGTCAAGGATTGCATATGAATAATTGTTCTGCAGCCCAAGTCCAACTTCACACCGAGCTTCTCAAGCTCTTTCCATGTCCTTAATCATTGTCAGACAGTAGCATCTTGGACTGACTGCCCATCACGCATCTTAGCCTTAAAAAGTATTTTAGTGACTTGATGATTTGGCTGACGGACTCTGTTTCCCAAACATCTCCCTGCAGGTGAGCCAACATTTGGCGAGCAGTCCGATTCTCATGTTTGCACTGGAGCTCATCAGATCGAGCCCAACATGTAGTATCTGGCCTTAATTATCTTTACGTCAACCATTTTTCCAGAGAAACTCTCTAGTTCAACAGATGGACGGGCTGGTAAGTGTGGGAGGGTCCTGATCCAAAACATGGGTTAACTTCTCGGAACCAAAATAATTTTTAGTTCCTGAGCCAATCTTTACAATTGGGTCATCAGTCTATGTGTGTCTAGGATACGTGCCAATGTGGTTGGACGCAAGATATTTTCTGTAGAGAGTCAAAGATTCTAGTTAGATACTGTAATTTTGGCTTAACCCAATTTGTTTAGGATTTTATTTTTTAACAAATTAGCTTCCACTATTTTCTCGGATCCCTACACTTCCTCTGTAGAGATGCGAAAATCTCCACAGATTAGTGATTTCTAGTGGGTGGTGGCGTCTCACCAACTTACTCATCACCTCACCTAATAGTTATTGGTGATGGTTGCCAATGAGTGACAACTCTTGTTCAATGATTCTCTAATCATGTGCACCCGAACTTGATCTCTTAATTTCATGAATCTCACCATATCCGAAATATTGATCCATCTTTAGTTAAGTCAAGATCCACCATTGAATAGACTGGTTTCCTAATTGAGTCTCTCACCGTATCCAGAATATTGAGCCAATCATCTCCAGCCCATAGCATCCAAGCCTAATAGACATGGTTGCATCTTCCCGGTGCAACTGAGCCACTGTATCCAGCCGAGAAACAATCAACCCCGGAAGGGCCGCCACATCTACAATGGTGGAAGACCTCGGACTTAATCTTTTCTTACGGAGAATTGATTCAGGTCTCATTAAACTAGACTTGCTTAGTCATAACATTATGACTAACCTAGTGGCATGGGTTAGCTCAGATTATTGACCACCTCAGATCAGAACTGTGTCAACAGATTAGGCCAGGATAAGTTGAGACCGGTGGAAGGAATATCTGCATTAAACTCGTACAAGAACATATTCAGTCGAGTAGCTTTCAATTAAAAACAATCGGTCGTCTATGCCAAACTTACCTTAGACACAAAATGTTGAGCCAGAACCAATTGGGTTAGCCTACAATCTAGACTCTAACCTCTGAGCCTAATTAGGTCTCTGCTTGATCGTGACTCGATCTGACCCAGACTAATCCTATTAGGCTGGTCAATTTAAGCATTGTGATCCCATCTAACCAACTCTTGATTTGGTTTTGATCAAGCGCTTAGACCGAATTAGCTACCCAAGCCCCGAACCCATAGTATTATGAATATGTCTTAGATCTAAATTCTTAATTTTAGACCTAATTAATATTCATAAAACTTAATTCTTAATTAAGTAGGGTTCATAAACAAAATATGCACAATAAATCCTAGGGTTTACAGAATTCTACGGTTTTGCAGAAAGAAAGTTTTGGGTTTTCTGATTAAGGACGAACACGCAGCACCCCTACATCATCATAAGAACACCCCATGAATGAGAAGAGAGGGCCTTTAACCCTTCTTCGTTCTTATGATACGGACGGCCAAGAGAACGCCTAATCAGGAACATTCAATACTACAAAATAATATCAGATCTATTCATCATATATCTCAATATCAATTTAGATCTAATCATGGCATTATTTTGCATACATCTCATGTATCATAATCATGCATGTTTTAGGTCTGAAATTATCTCATAATAATCTAAAAATTAGATTTAAATTGATCTAATCAAAAAATAAATTCTAATCTAGAAATTATTGTAGAACTATTCTACAACTAGTCTAGACATGCATCCTATCATATCTCATTGATATTCAAAATTAAATAATTTTATTTGCTATTTTTAGATGTTATTATAACACTTATAATATCAAAAAAGTAGTAAATAAAAGATTATAAAACATGATTTATCGGATTAAATCAAAAATATCAAGGAATTTCTATAAACTATTCTATTCTAGAACTATCATGCATATCTTCTAATCTTAGATCCAAATTATTTAATTTTAATTTTTTCTGATTTCAGATCTGATCACATCTCATGTGACATCTAAAATCAATTATTTTCTAATTAAAATAAAATTTTAAAATCAGATCTAAACAATTTAGAACCATGGCTCTGATACCAGTTGAAGGGAAAATCCTGATTTTTCGGTCCAGGTTCGTTCAGATCTGATCAGATCAAGAGATATATTTCAAAAATTTTTTCTTGATCTCATCATTCTTGATATGTTTCAGATCTGATTCTATTATTATTTTAAAAATAAAATTAAAAGATAAATTATAATCAAAATTAATTTACCTATTTGGGTAATCCTATTACCCTATTGATGATCCTTTGCACGGGAGGTTCTGATCTTAGCCACGCAAGCGCCTAGCCTCTACCAGTATCCACTCAGGGTTGGATCTAGAGATTCCTCTTCTTCTCTATCATGCATCCCAAAAATTAGATCTGGATCTGATTTAGAGGATCTTCAAAACTCTTTTTAAGATGAGCAGTCGTCCTTGCAGCAGCGCAGGCTCTTACTTTTGATCGCCTTTCTTTGATCTGATTGCACAACCAAGTCCAAAAACTCCTTGGATTGGAGAGCAAGGGAGAATGATTAGCATGGCGAGGGAGAGGGAGAGGTAGCCTTGGCATGAGAAACTTATCTCATCATATCTCATTTTAATCTGGTTGGGTACAGGATCTTATTTATAGACTAGCTTGATCCAACTCCTCTTCTTCCCAACCAATCACAAACCCTTTTGAGAAATCAGATCTAAATCTTGATTGGTGAATAGAGTTCCCTGGATTCTCCTTAGAGGTGCCTAAGACCAATCAAATGGTTCTTAGATAGACTCTAATGGAATCCAAAAGGAGATGGAGTCCTTGTCCAACAAGGACTCCTAGCGCCTCCAACTTTGGGCACACGCCTTAGGGGCGTGCGCCCTTTCCTTTCCAGTTCTGGCAGGGGACAGGCCCCACACCACTCTCCAATAGGTGCATGACATGTGGTTCAAAAGTCAAAGTGTTCAATGGTCAACGTTTGACTAGTCAAGGTAGACTTTTGACCAAAAGTCAAAAGAACAAAGATGGCAGGTGACCAAAATGCAGGTAATGTCTTATAAATAAACAACCTATTCTAACTTGGACAACCTCCAGTAGACCATATGAAGGCCTCTAATTGAGCACAAACTCCTTTGGCTCAGACAGGACAACTTATTTATGATAGCAAAAGAAGAACGTTAGGTTCAATCGAGTCTAGCACGATTTTCTTGAACCTAATTGAATCTCCATTCAGATCAATTGAACTAGATCAGTTCAATTGATGATCACCAGATTCAAACCCTGTTTGTGTGATCCAGTTAGGTTCAGTTCTGTATGGTAATGTGGATATTTCATGATCTCTATCATCGACATCACGAAACTTCTTTCGATGGATCAGAACTCTTCTGATTCGAACAGCTAGAATGATCGATCATCTAAATCATTCTAATTGCTCCAAATCACCCAGTGACACCTAGCAGTATATGGTGGCAACCCATCAGAGCTGAATGCGAACCTCTTGGTGTAGCTACCTGTGTGATTCAGTTCTTCTATCTTGAGCCCCATCAAATTAGGGTTAAGGTAAACTGCAAAACCCTAGTTTCTGTCATATGATGTAATCATTCGATTCGAGTCCAATGCAAAAATCTAATAGAAACTCTTTCTATTATTTCACTCTCCATGACCATGGGCTTCTGGACTGATTCTCATGATTATCATAGGGCTGCTCTCTACCACCGAGATAGATAGATTCCATCTTGATGCCATCCAGTTTCTACAATGAAATGTCATAGCCCAACATACACCTCAAGGTTCCATATGGCTAGGAGACCGCAGTAATGTGTAGTCAAACTATAACACCCTCAAGTGAACTTCACGATGCACCTCAGGTCAAAGAACCAGACACACATACTTGCAGCATCGGAGTCAGTCATTGATGAGAAGTAGACTCCCTAATGACTACTCGAGGTGGTCACGCTCATGCCCTCGTTCTCTAACGAGTACCTATACTCTCACTCCGGTGTCTCCACACCGTAAGACTTAAGACTCATCTACTAAAGAGAAGTGATTGTAACCAACCTTCGGATCAATCACCATCCTCTGTGATGATCCGATGGTCGGAGCAATTTATGAGTTAACAATGATTATTCATGTCTTAATTTTCAACTCTTGAAAATATGAATTATATTTACCACTTAACTCAAAGGATGTATCACAGACACTAAATACAACATGTTGATAGAAAATAACCCATTTATTGCTTTTAGTCAAAATTATAATTTTGCCCCAGAAGTGTATTACAAGTGTCAGCCAATTCTGGCTTCTAGGGCGCATATATCTAACACTTCATTTGGTCTGACTGAAGCCTGTCTGGGTTAAAAAAGGGTTGTCTTATTTTATAAGACAATACCTACCATTTTTTATCACCTGCTATTTCTCGTCCTTTGACTTTGGTCAAAAGTTGACCTTTGATTGATCAAATATTGACCATTGACACTTTGACTTCTGTCCACCTATCATGCACCTATTGGAGAGCTGGTGGGGGCTTGTCCCCCCTACTAAAACCTAGCAAGGAGGAGGGCGCACACCACCCTTGGCGTGTGCCCAAGTTTGAGGCGCCCAGGAGTCCCTATTGGATAGGGACTCCATCTTCTTTTTGGATTTTGATTAGACTTCTCCTAAGGACCAAGTTTGACTGATCTTAGGCACCATCTAAGGAGGAATCCAAGGGACTCTATTCTCACTAATCAGATTTAGATCTGATTTCAAAAAGGGTTTGAAATGGTTGGAAGAAAAGGGGGGAGGGGGGGGGAAGTTTGGGGGAAATTTATTTTTTTTTTTTTTCCCACCGGGGCCAATAGTCTATAAATTAAGACCTGCACCCAACCTAAGGAGTATCTAAAAATTAAAAATTCCCATGCCCCAAGGCTACCTCTCCTCTCCTCCTCCATGCCAAGTCCATCTTCTCCCTCTCCTCTCCATGCCGAAAGGTGTTTGGGATCCAAGTTGGTGCAATCCAGATGAGAGAAAGGTGACAGAAAGCTAGAGGGCTGCGCTGCTGCAAAGGACAACTGCTGATCTTCGAAAGGTATTTTGAAGATTCTTTAGATCAGATCTAGATCTAATTTTTGGAGATGTGATAGAAAAGAAGATGATCTCTAGATCCAGCCTGAGTGGATACCGGTAGAGGCTAGGCACTTGCATGGCTAGATCTAGAACCTTCCGCTGCTTACAGGATCATCAATGGATAATAGGATTACCCTACATCAAGATAAATTAAATTAAATTTAATTTATTTAGATTTTATTTTTATTATTAGAATAATAAGAATTAGATCTGAAATACTCTAGATCTGATTTAGATCAAAGAGAAAATTTTTAAAAATATATCTCTTAATCCGATCAGATCTGAACGAACCTGGTCTAAAAAATCAGGATTTTCCTTCGTAGGTGCCGTGACCAGCTTCTCCTTGAGGATGTTGAATGCTTGCAAACACTCATCAGAAAAATGAAAAGATACATCTTTACATAATAATTTAGATAAAGGTTTAGAAATTAGAGAGAAGTCCTTTATAAATTGATGATAAAATCAAGTATGCCCCAAAAAGCTCCTAATAGCCTTAACTGAGGTCGGTATGGATAACTCTTCGATCACCTCAAGCTTAGCTCTATCCACTTCAATACCTTTATATGAAATCTTGTGGCCTAACACTATGCCTTCTTGTACCATCAGATGACACTTCTCCTAATTTAAGACAAGATTAGTATCCTCACATCTTTGTAAAATAAGAGATAAGTTATACAAGCATTTATCAAATGTGGATCCAAAGATAGAAAAATCATCCATAAATATTTCAAGAAAATTTTCAATCATATCATAAAAAATAGCCATCATGCATCGTTGAAAAGTAGCTGGTGTATTACATAAACCAAATGGCATTCTTCTAAAAGCAAATGTACCATAAGGACATGTAAAAGTAGTTTTCTCTTGATCCTCAGGTGCTATGGCAATTTGATTATAACCAGAATATCCATCTAAAAAGCAGTAAAAATCATGTCCAGCTAACCTTTCTAACATCTGATCAATGAATGAAAGAGGATAATGATCTTTTCTAGTTGCATCATTTAATTTTCTATAATCCATACATACTCTCCATCCAGTAACAGTCCTAGTAGGAATTAATTCATTATTATCATTTTGAACTACAGTAATCCCACCTTTCTTAGGAACTACTTGAACAGGACTCACCCATAAACTATCGGAGATAGGATAAATAATACCTACATCCAGTAGATTGATTACCTCCTTTTTGACCACTTCTTGCATCTTTGGGTTGAGTCTTCTTTGGGGTTGGACCATAGGCTCATAGTTGTCCTCCATGAGAATTTTGTGCATATAAATTGAGGGACTAATTCCTTTGATGTCTGCTATGGTCCATCCAATGCCTTTTTGTGTTTCTTTAGTACTCTTAACAACTTTTCTTCCATTAAATCTATCAAAGAAGAAGAAATAATAACAGATAAGTGCGATGAACCTTCCAAGAAAACATATTTTAAATGAGGAGGAAGAGGTTTAAGTTCAAGAGTAGGTGGCTCTTCAATTGATGTCTTTGGAAAAGGAGTGGATGATCTTTCTAATTCTTCAAATTGTGGTTTGTATGTGCGTGAAATATATGGTCTGATCTTTAACAATTTTATGCATTCTATTTGCCTTTCATCTTCAGCTGAACCCTCTTGTGATTGGACAATGCAAGCTTCAATAGGATCCTCAAACCTGTTTTTTAGAAATACTCATGCACTAAATTGTCAATATCATCTATACGAAAACAAGTTTAATTATTATTGGAATGTTTAATAACTTTAAAAACATTAAAAGTAACTTGTTCATCTTAGACTCTAAGAATAAATTTTCCTTGTTGAACATCTATTAAAGCTCCTCCAGTAGCTAAAAAGGGTCTTCCTAAAATAAGAGGTACATCATAATCTTCTTCCATATCAAGAACAATAAAATCAACAGGAAAAATAAACTTGTTTACCTTTACCAAGACATTCTTCACTATACCTCTTGGATATTTGATGGATCTATCGGCTAATTGAAGAGTAATAGTGGTAGACTTTGGTTCTCCTAGACCCAGCTTCCTGAAAATAGAAAAAGGTATGAGATTAATACTTGCTCCTAAATCACATAAAACTTTATCAAAACTACAATCACCAATAATGCAAGGGATAGTAAAACTTCCTGGATCTTTTAGCTTCTGTGGTAATTTATTTTGAAGTATTGCTGAGCATTCTTCATTCAAATTTATTCTCTCATGCTTCTTCAGCTTTTTCTTATTTGTTAGGATTTCTTTGAGAAACTTTACATACCTTGGCATTTGAGAGATAGCATCTACAAAAGGAATATTAATATGTACATTCTTTAAAATTTTGAAAAAAATAAAAAATTCTTTATCTGGATGTTGTATTTGTCTCTCTGGGAATGGTAGTGGCGGCACGTAGGGCTTTACATTTGGATTGGCAAACTGTATACCTGGAGACCATCCATCTGCTGGTTGTTTTGATGATTGATAAATTTTAGTTGATGGTTCCTTATTTGTAGTTAGCTCTTCAGTCTCTTTCTTTTGATGTGGCTCTTCCAGCTTTTTACCACTTCTTAGGGTGATAGCATTGACTTGCTCCTTTGGATTGGTCTCCGTGTTGCTAGGCAAGGATCCCTAAGGTCTCTCGGAGATTATCTTAGTCATTTGACCTATTTGCATCTCCAAGTTTCGAATTGCTGCTGCTTAGTCCTGCATAAGTTTGGCTTCTAAATTTTTTATAGTTGCTTCTTGGTTTTGCATAAATTTGACCATTAGCTCCTCCATGTTGGACTTCTTTTCAGGTAATTAGAACCCCAGGGGTGGCTGTTGTGCTATATTTTGATTGCTTCATGAGAAATTTGGATGCTGCCTCCATCCTTGATTGTATGTGTTGGAGTAGGGAATGTTTTATTACGGTCTGAAAAAATTACCAACATAATTAGCTGTATCAGTTGCTTTAGCAAAAGGATTACCTATCTGGCAATTGCTCGTATCGTGTCCTCCTCCACACAGATCATAGGTGATGCTCCGAACATACATAGCTATTCCCTTCAAGTTGTTGACTTTGGCTCTAAGGGCTGTAATTTCAGTTAGTAAGGTTGGCACGCAATCTACTCCCTGCATAGCTACTAATCTTTTTGGCATCATGCATTCTGTCTGCCACTGATAGCTATTTGATGCCATCTCATCGATCCGATTGAAGGCTTCTTCCTCTATTTTTTGCTTAATGGTTCTTGCTGCTGCATCAATCATAGAATAATTAGTAGGAGATAAACCATTATAGAAAGTTTGTACTTGAAGCCATATGGATAGTTGATGATGTGGACATCTCCTCAGCAGTTCCTTGAAATGCTCCCAAGCCACATATAGTGTCTCCATGTCCATCTACATAAAAGAAGTGATATCATTGCGCATCTTGGCATTCTTGGAAGGTGGAAAGTACTTGGCTAAGATTTTTTGGGCTAGGATATGTAAGATATATGTGCCCTAGAAGCCAGAATTGGCTGACACTTGTAATACACTTCTAGGGGCAAAATTATAATTTTGACTATAATTTAATGAAATGGGTTATTTTCTATCACACATGTGTATTTAGTGTCTGTGATACATCCTTTGAGTTAATGGTAATGATAATTCATATTTTCAAGAGTTGAAAATTTAAGACATGAATAATCATTATTAACTCATAAATGCTCCCGACCATAGGATCATCACGAGGATGGTGATTGATCCGGAAGGTTGGTGTACAATCGCTTCTCTTTAGTAGATGAGTCTTGAGTCTACGGTGTGGAGACACCGGAGCGAGAGTACAGGTACTCGTTAGAGAACGAGGGCACTGAGCGTGACCACCTCGAGTAGTCATTAGGGAGTCTACCTTCTCGTCAATGACTGACTCGATGCTGCAGTAGTGTGTCTGGTTCTTTGACCTGAGATGCATCGGCAGTTCACCTTGAGGGTGTTATAGTTTGACTACACCATTACTCGGTCTCCTAGCCATATGGAACCCTGAGGTGTATGTTGGCTATAGCATGTTCATTGTAGGAACTGGATTGCATCAAGATGGAATCTATCTACCTCGGTGGTAGAGGAGTAGCCCTATGATGATCATGAGAATCAAGTCCAGAAATCCATGGCCATGGTAGAGTGAAATAATAGAAAGAGTTTCTATTTAGATTTTCACATTGGACTCGAATCGAATGATTACATCATATGACAGAAGACTAGGGTTTGACGAGTTTCACCTTAACCCTAATCTGATCGGGGCTCAAGATAGAAGAACTGAATCACACAGGTAGCTACACCAAGAGGTTCGCATTCAGCTCTGATGGGTTGCCACCATATACTGCTAGGTGTCACTGGTGGATTTTGGGAGCAATTAGAATGATTTAGATGATCGATCATTCTAGCTGTTCGAATCAGAAGAGTTCTGATCCATCGAAAGGAGTTTCGATGATGTCTATGATAGAGATCATGACATATCCCATTACCATACAGAACTGAACCTAACTGGGTCACACAAACAAGGGTTTGAATCTGGTGATCATCAATTGAACTGATCTAGTTCAATTGATCTGAATGAGATTCAATTAGGTTCAAGGAAATCGTGCTAGCACTCGATTGAACCTAACGTTCTTCTTTTACTATCACAAATAAGTTGTCCTGACTGAGCCAAAGGAGTTTGTGCTCAATCAGAGGCCTTCATATGGTCTGACTGGAGGTTGTCCAAGTTCAGAATAGGTTGTCTTTATTTGTAAGACATTACCTGCCATTTTTGGTCACCTGCCATTTCTTGTTCTTTGACTTTGGTCAAAAGTCTACCTTTGACTGGTCAAACGTTGACCATTGACCCTTTGACTTTTGACCACATGTCATGCACCTATTGGAGAGCTGGTGGGGGCTTGTCCCCCTGCCAGAACCTGGCAAGGAGAAGGGCGCACGCCAAGGGTGGCGTGAGCCCAAGTAGGAGGCGCCTAGGAGTCCTTGTTGGACAAGGACTCCACCTCCCTTTTGGATTCCAATCAGAGTTCTACTAAGAATCCAGTTTGACTGGTCTTAGGCACCCTCTAAGGAGGAATCCAGGGGTCTCTATTCCAACCAATCAGATTTAGATCTGATTTCACAAAGGGTTGTGATTGGTTGAGAGGAAGAGGAGTTGGATCACAAGCTAGGTCTATAAATAAGACCCTGCGCCCAACCCTAATCCTAAGTGAATGCAATTGAGAAACCCCACGCCCCAAGGCTGCCTCTCCCCTCCTTCTCCATGCCATAGCTTCTTCTCCCCTTGCTCTCCACGTCCAAAAGGTGTTTTGGACTTAGGTTGGTGCGATTCAGATCAAGGAAAGGCGATCAAAAGCAAGAAGGCTGCGCTGCTGCAAAAGGACGACTGCAGATCTTCAAAAGAGTTTTGAAGATCCTCCAGATCAGATCCAGATCTGATTTTTGGAGGTGTGATAGAGAAGAAGAGGATCTCCAGATCCAACCCGAGTGGATACCGGTAGAGGCCAGGCGCTTGCGTGGCTAAGATCCAGAACCTTCCGCTGCAATCAGGATCATCTACAGGGTAATAGGATTACCCAAATCAGGTAAATTAAATTTGATTTAATTTATCTTATTTTATTTTATTTATTAAAATAATAAGAATCAGATCTGAAACATATCAAGATCTGATTGAGATCAAGAGAAAAATTTTTGAAATATATCTCTTGATCTAATCAGATCTGGACGAACCTGGACCGGGAAATCAGGATTTCCCTTCAACTGGTATCAGAGCCATGGTTCTAAATTGTTTAGATCTGATTTTAATTTTATTTTAATTAGAAAATAAAGTGATTTTCAGATGTCACATGAGATGTGATCAGATCTGAAATCAAAAAAATTAAAATTAAATGATTTGGATCTAAGAACATGAAGATATGCATGACTAGTTCTAGAATAGAATAGTTTTGCATGTCTTTGATTTAATCTGATTAAATCATATTTTAGATCTTCTTATTTACTATTTTCTGATATTATAAGTGTTATAATAACATCTGATAAACAGCAAATAAAAATTATTTAATTTTAAATATCATATGAGATATGATTAGATGCATGACTAGACTAGTTGTAGAATAGTTCTACATAATTATCTAGATTAGAATTTATTTTGATTAGATCAATTTAAATCTAATTTTTAGATTATTATGTGATAATTTAGATCTGAAAACATGCATGATTATGATACATGAGATGTATGCAAAATATGCCTTGATTAGATCTAAATTTGTATATGAGATATATGATATAGATCTATAACTATTTTGTAGATTTACATGTTCCTGATTAAGGCGTTCCTCTTGGCCGTCCGGTCATAAGAATGAAGAAGGGTTTAAAGGCCCTCTCTTCCCATTCGATGGGGTGTTCTTATGATGTGTAGGGGTGCTGCGTGTTCGTCCTTAATCAGAAACCCAAAACTTACTTTCTGCAAAACCCTAGATCCTGAAACCCTAGGATTTATTGTGCATATTTTGTTTATGAACCCAACTTAATTAAGAATTAAGTTTATGGAATATTAATTAGGTCTAAAATTGAGAATTTTAGATCTAAGATATATTCATAATACTGGGTTCGGGCTTGGGTAGCTCAATTAGGTCTAAGCGGTTGATCAAACCGAATCAAGAGTTGGTTAGATGGGATCAACAATGCTTAAATTGACCAGCCTAATAGGATTAAGT
This sequence comes from Cocos nucifera, assembly GCA_006176705.1. Taxonomy (NCBI): domain Eukaryota; kingdom Viridiplantae; phylum Streptophyta; class Magnoliopsida; order Arecales; family Arecaceae; genus Cocos; species Cocos nucifera. The sequence goes on from QRFJ01007457.1 coordinate 13,032, forward strand.
CTAGGTCAAGATCGAGTCACGATCAAGCAAGACCTAATTAGGCTCAGAGGTTAGAGTCTGGATTATAGGCTAACCCAATTGGTTCTGACTCAACAATTTGGTGTCTAAGGTAAGTTTGGCATAGACGACCGACTGATTTTTAATTGGAAGCTACTCGACCTGAATGCGTTCTTGTGCGAGTTAACGGCATATTCCTTCCACCGGTCTCACTTACCTGGCCATATCTGTTGACACAGTTCTGATCTGAGGTGGTCAATAATCCGAGCTGACCCATGCCACTAGGTTAGTCATAATTGTTATGACTAAGCTAAGTCTAGTTTAATGAGACCTGAATCAATTCTCCCTAAGAAAAGATTAAGTCCGAGGTCTTCCACCATTGTAGACGTGCGGGCCCTTCCCGGGGTTGATTGTTCTCGGCTGGATACAGTGGCTCAGTTGCACCGGGAAGACGCAACCATGTCTATTAGGCATTGGATGCTATGGGCTGGAGGATGAGTTGGGCTCAATATTCCGGATACGGTGAGAGACCCAATTAGGAACCCAGTCTATGCAAATGGTGGGTCTGACTTAACTAAGGAGTGGATCAATATTCCGGATACGGTGAGATTCATGAATTAGAGACCAAGTTTGGGTGCACCATGATTAGAGAATCATTGAACAAGAGTTGTTCACTCATTGGCTAACCCATCACCAATAACTGTTAGGTGAGGTGATGAGTTAGTTGGTGAGACCGCACCACCCACTAGAAATCATCAATCACGGAGATTTTCGCATCTCTACAGAGGGAGTGTAGGGATCCGAGAAAATAGTGGGAGCTAATTTGTTTAAAAATAAAATCCCTAAACAAATTGGTCAAGTCAAAATTACAGTATCTAACTAGAATCTTTGACTCTCTACAGGAAAATGTCTGCGTCCAACCCACTGGCACGTATCCTAGACACACATAGACTGACTGGACCCAATTATAAAGATTGGCTCAGGAACTACAAAATTATTTTGGGTTCCGAGAAGTTAACCCATGTTTTGGACCAGGACCCTCCCACCTTACCAGCTCGTCCATCTGTTGAACAGAGAACGTCTCTGGAAAAATGGATTGACGAAGACAATAAGGCCAGATACTACATGTTGGGCTCGATGTCTGATGAGCTCCAGCGCCAACATGAAGATATCGGGACTGCTCGCCAAATGTTGGCTCACCTGCAGGAGATGTTTGGTGAACAGAGTCGCGCAGCCAAATATCAAGTCACAAAATGACTTTTTAAGGCTAAGATGCGTGATGGGCAGTCAGTCCAAGATCACTGTCTGACAATGATCAAGGACATGGAAGAGCTTGAGAAGCTCGGTGTGAAGTTGGACTTGGACTTGCAGAACGATATTATTCTACAATCCTTGACTGATGCATATGGGCAATTCATCATGAATTACCACATGCATAAACTTCAAAATTTCTTGGCCGAGTTGATGAATATGCTGGTTACCGCTGAGCTTTCTATGAAAGGTTCTAAAGGCTCAGTTCTTACTATGGAATGGACTTCTTCCAAAAGAAAGTCTTATGGAAAGAAAAAGAAGTCTGTGAAAAAGCAAAAGATAGAAGGATCAAAGAAGAAGAAGGCAGAACCGAAGAAGAAGGTCGATGGCAAAGGAAAGTGTTTCCATTGCAACAGCGACGGCCATTGGAAGCGGAACTGCCCTACTTACCTGGCCACCCTGAAGAACAAGAAGGAAGGTCCTTCTGGAGGTATGCTCGTTATTGAGTCTAACCTTACGGTTTCTTCTGCATCCAGTTGGGTGCTTGACTCTGGTTCTAGTGCTCATCTGTGCACTTCTATGCAGGGTCTTGAGGATAGCAGGAGGCTGAGGGATGGAGACATGATCCTACGCATCGGTAATAGAGCAAGAGTTGCTGCAGTAGCCGTGGGAACATACCCTCTTCGATTACCATCTGGTTTAGACTTAGTTTTAAAAGACTGTTATTATGTGCCTGCAGCTAGCAGGAATTTGATTTCTGTTTCATGCTTTGCACAAGAAGGTTATGTGATCACCTTCTTTAAGGACCATTGTAACATTCTTTATGAAAGAAATAAAATTGCAAATGGTTTCCTTGTTAATGGTCTTTATCAGTTGCATATTGATGTACCTGTTTTAACTATCGAGCAAAACGTGAATGCCAAACGACCTAGGGATAGTCCAAACGACAGATATCTATGGCACCTGAGATTAGGTCATATAGCAGAAGATAGGATTAACAAATTGGAGAAAAATGGGCTATTGAGTCCATTGACTTTTGAGTCATATCCAACTTGTGAATCTTGTCTTCAAGGCAAAATGACTAAACTCCCTTTTGTTGGACATGGGGAGAGGGCCACAGATCTCCTTGCCCTAGTACATACTGATGTGTGCGGCCCATTTGATGTGCCGGCTAGAGGCAATTTTGTCTACTTCATTACCTTTACCGATGATCTGTCTAGGTATGGGTATGTGTATCTTATGAGACATAAGTCTGAAGCCTTTGAAAAGTTCAAAGAATTCAGACATGAAGTAGAAAAACAAACTGGAAAACCCATTAAGGTTCTTCGATCAGATCGAGGAGGTGAATACCTTAGCCGGGAATTCCTAGACTATCTTAAGGAAAATGGCATAGTCTCTCAATGGACTCCACCAGGAACACCTCAACTCAACGGGGTTTCAGAACGGAGAAATCGGACTCTATTGGATATGGTTCGATCCATGATGAGCTTCACAGACCTCCCAAATTTTCTTTGGGGACATTCATTATTAACTTCAATCTATTTACTGAATAGGGTTCCCTCTAAAACCGTTCCTACCACACCGTATGAGATATGGCACGGTAAGAAACCAAGTCTGAGTCATCTCAGAATTTGGGGTTGTCCGGCTTATGTCAAAAGACAACAAGCGGACAAGTTAGAGTTTAGGTCCTTTAGAGCTCGATTCATAGGATATCCTAAAGAGTCATTAGGATACTATTTCTACATTCCAGAAGACCACAATGTGATTGTGAGTCGACATGCCATATTTCTTGAAAAATAGTTTATTCAAGATAGTGGCATTGGAAAGCAGATTAAGCTTGTTGAGAAAGTCTCACAAGCAGAACGAGCTAAGGACCAAGTGGAACCAAATCAGGTTGAGCCAATAAGAACACTACCTCCTGTTAGATATATGTGCCCTAGAAGCCAGAATTGATGACACTTGTAATACACTTCTAGGGAAAAATTGTAATTTTGGCTAATAATTTGAATGGGTAATTTCTATCACACATGTGTATTATTGTTTGTGATACATCCTTTGATTAATGGTAATGATAATTTATATTTTCAAGAGTTGAATTTAAGACATGAATTCATATTTAAGCTCTATAAGACAGCTCACCGACCAATAGGATCATACTGAGGCATGGTGAGTGTTCCAAGGTTGGTGTTACGATCGCTTCTCTTTATTAGATGAGTCTTGAGTCTACGTATGGAGAACCGGAAAGAGATACAGTACTCGTTAAGGAACTGGAGGGCACTGGACTGTGACCACTCGAGTAGTCATTAGGAGTTACTTTCTCAATGACTGACTCGATTCTCTGCAGTAGTGTGGCTGCCTTTGACCTGAGATGCATCGCAGTTCACCTTGATGGGTTGTATATAGTTTGACTACACCATTTACTCGGTCTCCTAGCTCATATGAACCCTGATGTATGTTGGCTGTGACATGTTATGTTAGGAACTGGATGATCAATATGGGATCTACATTACTCGGTGGTAGAGGGAGCCCTATGATGATCATAGAATCAAGTCCTGAATGCCCATGCACAGGCAGAGTAAATATAAAAGAGTTTCTATTTTTATTTTATATTGGACTCGAATTCGAATTATTACATCATATGACAGAAGACTAGGGTTTGACGAAGTTCACCTACCATAAATCTGATCGGGGCTCAAGATAGAAGAACTTAATTCACACAGTAGCTGCACCAAGAGGTTCGCATTCAGCTCTGATGGGTTGCCATCTATACTGCTAGGTTCATGTGGATTTTGGAGCAAATTAGAATTGATTTAGAATGATCATCATTCTAGCTTGTCGAATCAGAAGAGTTCTATCCATCGAAAGGAGTTTCATGATGTCTATGAAGGATCATGACATATCCCATTACCATACAGAACTGAACCTAACTTGGGTCCACACAAAAAGGTTTGAATCTAGGTGATCATCAATGAACTAATCTCGTTCAATTGATCTTAATGAGTTCAATTATGTTCAAGGAAATCGTGCTACATCGATTGAACCTAACGTTTCTTCGTTTACTATTACAAATAGTGTCCTTACGAGCCAAAGGATTTTGATGAGCCTTTGTCATAGAGGCCTTGGTGATGGTGTCAATCAGAATAGGTAGTCTTATTTGTTAAGACATTACCTGCCATTTTTGGTCACTGCCATTCTTGTTCTCTTCGACTATTGGTCAAAAAGTCTACCTTGATGGTCAACGATTGACCATTCTCCTTTGACTTTGGACCACATGTCATGCACCTATTGAGAGCTGGTGGGGCCTTGTCCCCCTCCAGAACCTTGTGCAAGAGTTAAGGGCGCACGCATAAGTGGCTATGCCCAATTAAAGGCGCCTAGATCCTTGTTGGACAGATCACCTCCTTTAGGTTCCATTAATTCTACTAAAATCCAGTTTCGACTTGTTTAGGCGCCCTCTAAGGATGGTCCAAGGGTCTCTTTTTCAACCAATCAGATTTAGATCTGATTTACACAAAGGGTTGTGATCCTGAGTCGAAGAGAGTTGGATCACGCTTAGTTATTAATAAGACCCTGCGCCAACCAAGTCATAGTCTTATGAAGAGATTCCCACGTTCCAAGGCTCCTCTCCCCTCCTTCTCCACGCCATACTCTCTTCTCCCCATCTGCTCTCCACGTCCAAAAGTGTTTTGGACTTAGTTTGGTGCAATCAATTCAAGGAAAGGCGATCAAAAGCAAGAGCTCGCGCCTGCTGCAAAGGAGAACTCAGATTCTTCAAAATTTGAAATCCTCCAGATTCAATCAAGATTCAGATTTCTTGGAGGTTGTGTAAGAGAAGGAAGAGGATCTCCAGGATCCAACCCGAGTGCATACCCGATAGAGGCCAGCGCGTTTGCTTGGCTAAGATTCAAACCTTCCCTGCCATCAGGTCATTACAGGAATAGATTTACCCAAATTAGTAAATAAATTAGATTTAATTTATCTTATTTTATTTATTATTAAAATAATAAGAATCAGATCTAAACATATCGAAGATCGATAGATCAAGAGAAAATTTTTTGAAAATATATCTTCTTGATCTATCAAGTCTGTGAACCTGCGACGGATCAGGATTCCTCAATGGTATCAGGCCATGTTTCTAAAATTGTTTTAGATCTGATTTTAATTTATTTTAATTTAAAATAACCATGATTTCAGCATGGTCACATGAGATGTGATCAGACTAAATGCAAGAAAAATTAAAATTAATATTTGGATCTAAAGAACATGAAGATTGCATGGACAGTTCTTAGAATAGAATAGTTCTATATGAATATTTGCATGTTTTGATTTATATGATTTCAAATCATATTTTATATCTTCTTATTACTGTTTTCTTTATTATAAGTCGTTATAATAACATCTGATTAACAGCAAATAAAAATTATTTATTTTAAATATCATATAGATATGATAGATGCATGTACTTGAGTAATTGTAGCAAAGTTCTACATCATTGTCTAGATTAGAATATTATTTTGATTAATCAATTTAAATCTAATTTTTCAGATTTATTATTGTATAATTTAGATCTGAAACATACATGAATGATACATGAGATGGTATGCAAAATATGCCTTGATAGATATAAATTTGTATAGAGATATATGATATAACTATACTGTTTTGTAGTATATTGATGTTCCTGATTAGGCATCTCTTGCCGTCCGGTCATAAGAAACGAAGAAGAGGTTAAAGGCCCTCTCTTTCTATTCGATGGGTGTTATTATCACGTGTAGTGCTGGCTGTGTTTGTCCTTAATCAGAACCCAAACTTACTTTCGCAAAACCCTTACAGTCTGAAAACCTAGGATTTATGTGCAATATTTGTGTTTATGAACCCAACTTTAATTAAAATAAGTTTATGGAATTATCAATTAGTCTAAAATGAGAATTTCGATCTAAATATTCATAATACTGGGTTCGGGCTGGAGCTCAATTAGGTCTAAGCGTTGATCAAACCGATCAAGTGTGTAGATGGGATCAACAATGCTTAAATTATCCAGCCCTAATAGGATTAAGTCTGTGTCAAATCGTCACGATCAACAAGACCTAATTAGGCTCAGATTAGAGTCTGATTTTAGGCTAAACCAATTGGTTCTGACTCAACAATTTGGTGTCTAAGTAAGTTTGCACACACGACCGACTGTTTTAATTAGAAGCTACTCGACCTGAATGCATTTTCTTGTGCGAGTTAACGCATATTCCTTCCATCGGTCTCACTTACCTGGCCATATCTGTTGACACAGTTCTGATCTAGGTGGTCAATAATTCGAGCTGACCCATGCCACTAGGTTATCATAATTGTTATGACTAAGCAAGTCTAGTTTAATAGACCTGAATCAATTCTTCCTAAGAAAAGATTAAGTCGGGTCTTCCACATTGTAGACATGCAGGCCCTTCCCGGTTGATGTTCTCGGCTGATAAGTGGCTCAGTTGCACGGAAGACGCAAACCATGTCTATTACATTGGATGCTATGGGCTGGAGGATGAGTTGGGCTCAATATTCGGATACGGTGAGAGACCCAATTAGGAACCCAGTCTATGCAAATGTGGGTCTGACTTAACTAAGAGTGGATCAATATTCTGGATACGGTGAGATTCATGAATTAGAGACCAAGTTTGGATGCACCATGATTAGAGAATCAGTTGAACAAGATTGTTTCACTCATTGGCTAACCCATCACCAATAATGTTAGAGTGAGGTGATAGTCATGTTGGTGAGACCGCACCCCACTAGAAACATCAATCACGGAGATTTTCGCATCTCTCAAGGGAGTTAGGGATCCGAGAAATTATTGGAGCTAATTGTTTAAAATAAAATCCCTAAACAATTGGTCAAGTCAAAATTACAGTATCTAAGTAGAATCCTTTGACTCTCTACAGAAAATGTGCTGCGTCCTTAACCCACTGCACGGTATCCCTAGACACACATGACTGACTGGTACCCAATATAAGATTGGTCAGAAACTATAAAATTATTTTGGTTCGAGAAAGTTAACACATTCCATTTTGGACAGGACCCTCCCACTACCGCAGCTTCGTCCACTGATCGAAGAGAGTAGTCCTCTGGAAAAATGGATTGACGAAGACAATAAGGCCAGATAATACATGTTGGTCTATGTCTGTGAGCTCCCAGCTGCCCATTGAGATATCGGGACTGCTCACAAATTTTGCTCACCTGTCAGGGAGATGTTTGTGGAACAGAGTCGACGCACCAAATAATCAAGTCACAAACATGACTTTTTAAGGCTAAGATGCATGATGGGCAGTCATCCAAGATTCAACGTCTGACAATGATCAAGGACATGGAAGAGCTTGAGAAGCTCGTGTGAAGTTGGACTTGATGTCTGCAACTCTCT
>QRFJ01007458.1:0-57863 GCA_006176705.1 Cocos nucifera
CCTGTACTCTTCGCTTCGGTGTCTCCACACATAGACTCAAGACTCATCTACTAAAGAGAAGCGATTATACACCAACCTTTCAGATCAATCACCATCCTCGTGATGATCCTACGGTCGGAAGCATTTTATGAGTTAATAATGATTATTCATGTCTTAAATTTTTAACTCTTGAAAATATGAATTATCATTTTCATTAACTCAAAGGATGTATCATAGACACTAAATACACATATGTGATAGAAAATAACCCATTTTATTGATATTAGTCAAAATTATAATTTTGCCCCTAGAAGTGTATTACAAGTATCAGCCAATTCTGGCTTCTAGGGCACATATATCTAACACATTCGACCCTCCATCAGCTATGGGTTTATTAGATTCGTCTGTCTACCGCTCTCCTGTGACTTTCTCATCCTTCAATTTGAAGGTTTCTTCTGCTTGGGCATATCTTTTAGCCCAAGCTAGCAGATCGGCAAAGTTCCTAAGATACTTCTTCTCCAGGAAGAACAACAAATCATTCTTCTGAAGGCCATCCTTGAGTGCGGCCATTGCGACAGACTGGTCTAGATTTCGGACTTCTAATGCAATGACATTAAATCAGATGACATAAGCCAGGATAGATTCTCCCTCCTTCTGCTTGATATGCATCAAAAAAATTCGAACCTCGATGTGGACGTCGGCTGCTAATAAAGTGAGCTGCAAATTGATGGCTTATCTGATCAAATGAAAAGATCGTATCTGACTTCAATGCTGAGTATTAGTTTTTTGCTGCTTCATTTAAGGTGGATGAAAAAGCTCGGCATAATATGGCATCTGGTGCACCATGGAGTAGCATCATGGTTTGGAAGGCCTCTAGATGATCGACCGGATCAGAGATTCCATCATAGCTTTCAAATTGGAAAAGCTTGAAGTTCAGTGGAGCAAGCTCTTGCATAATCCTTTGACAAAAAGAAGGATCAGTGCAAATATTATTACCGTATCAGGAGGGAGTATGACGGAGCTCTTCAATTTATCGACTCATTTCTTGGAGCTTTTGATTCAGGAGATCTTCACGATTGTTGATCTTTAGAGTTTTCTAATGGGATGGGGGCAAAGCTTCCCCTAGGGTCGAATCATGGTTCAAGCAATGGCTCTTCGCCCTTTATTTCTTTCTTTTGGAGATCACTAGCCAGCTAGCTCGAGTCGGCCATCCTTCGATCGGATCATGGGGCTCCAAAAAAGTCTGCTCTAGTTGAATTAGCGTTGGAGCCTATCGATGTATTACCTACACTGCCTCCGTGAGATCGTGAACCTACTAGACTAGTAGGTTGAACTACTCTATATCCACCATGGCTATAGGTGGAGCTTGAATTGCTGGAGCTGGAGCGAGAATGGATGGATCTGGATGGGATCTAACTACAGAGGCCATTAATCGCTGGGTTTAAGCTTTCCTAGGAGGCATTTTTTTTTTAAGGAAGAACTCTAGAGTGGAAAAAGAGAGATCGCTGTTGACCACTCCTTTAAGAACAAAGAAACCTCAGGAAAAGAGGTGCCCTTTCTCTAGCGCTAATCCTATTGGTGCAGAATCTGATTGACGTCGGATCGAGTTGGAGTTGGAAAAGAAGAGGTCACCGTCAGTGACCTACAAAATAAAGTTTTATCCGGAGTTGGTGGTGGTGGCTCTAGTAGGATCCTTCGATGATCAAGTCAGCTCTTCTAGCCAATAGAAATGAAGTGCTTAAGCAAGAATTCAGTAGAATTTTGGGAAGGAGAAGAGAGCTTAGAGAAAACGTATCTAAAGGATTTCTTTTTATAGACAGAGCCTGTTGTAACCATTCTATAGTGGTGTTGCCTATAGCAGACTGATAAATGACAGTCGTAACAGTTCTGATAAATGACAGTCACAATCGTCTGATAGTGGGATCGCTTATTCGTTGAGATTTAATAGTCGAAGTCCAGAGGAAGCAGGCATTGGTTGGTGAAGAACTTTGACATATATCAATTTCAGAGGAGTTTAGACTCCTAAAGGAAATATGGCTAGAGGGGATCATCTGAAAGGAATACTACTTAAAATCTGAAAGTAATCCACTTAAGAAATTTAGATGAAGTTTGGCTAAATCCGACTGAAGGAGACATCCAGAAGGAGTTTGGCTCCTGTCGAAATTCGACTGAAGGAGAGGTTCGAAAGGAGTTTGGCTCCTGGTGGAATCCGACTGAAGGAGATGTTCGAAAGAAGTTTGGATCCTATATAAATTAGACTAAAGAAGACGTTCGAAAGGAGTTCGGCTCCTGTAGAAATCCGACTGAAGGAGAAGTTTGGGAGGGGTTCGATTGCTGGAGGAAGTTCGAGTGCTTGAAGAAGTTTGGCTGGGGTTCGATTGCTGGAGGGAGTCTAGGAGGGGTTCGGCTGCTGGATGAGTTTGGCTACTAAAGGAGTTCAACCAGGGTTCAGCCACTGGAAAAGTTTGGCTGCTAAAGAAGTTCGATCAGGGTTCGACTACTGGAGGAAGAATTTTCAATCGAAGCTCTTCTATGATTACCAATCGTATTAGACTAAGCTTCAAACTAGACTTCGGTGGGAGCAGGGTTTATCCCCAACAAAATTTTAGAAATTTTTTTTTTTTGAAATATCCCTCCTGATCCAATCAGATGTGTACGAACCTGACACGAAAAATAGATTTTTTTCTTCAACTGGTATTAGAGCTAGTTTCATAATTTATTAGATCTAATTTTAATTTATTTTTTATTTAATAATTAGATGATTTTAGATATCACATTAGATATAATTAGATCTGAAATCAAAAAATTAAAAATTAAAAAAAAATCTAGATCTAAGATGTATGAGATGCATGACTAGACTAGGAATAGAATTGTTCTATATGTAGTCTAGCATGATCATAATTTTAATTTAATTAATTATAATTTTTAGATCTATTTATTTACTATTTTTTGATATTATAAATATTATAATTGAATCTAAAAAATAAAAAATAAATTTATTTAATTTGTTCATATGAGATATGATAGATGCATGTTTAGATTAGTTGTAGAATAGTTCTACAAAATTATCTAGAATAAATGTTAATTTGATATGATCAAATTTAAATCTTATTTTTTAGATATTTATGAGATAATTTAGATCTGAAAACATCCATGACATGATATATGAGAAGTATGTAAAATATATTTTTAGTTAGATTAACTTTTTATATATGTGATATATGATGTATATCTAACTAGTTTTATAGATTTATCATATTCTGATTAAGGCATTCCTCTTGGCTGTCCGATCATAAGAATGAATTAGAATTTAAAGACCTTTTCCTTCCATTCAATGGAGTGTTCTTATGGTGTGTAGGGATGCTGCCCATTCAACCTTAATCAGAAATCAAAATTTATTTTCTGCAAAATTCTAGATCCTGAAATCCTAGAATTTTATATACATATTTTATTTATGAATCCTAAACTTAATTAAGAATTAAGATTATAATATATATTAAATCTAAAATTGAGAATTTTCAGATCTAAGATATATTCATAAAATTCGGTTTGGACTTGGGTAGCTCAATTAGGTCAGTGGTTGATCAAACCGAATCAAGAGTTGGTTAGGTGAGATCAGGAGTACTTAAATTGACCAGTCTAATAGGATTAAGTTTGGATCAAGGTCGAGTCACATGAGTGATCAATCAAGTTAAGACCTAATTAGGCTCAGTGGTTAGAATCTGGATTGTAGGCTAATCCGATTGATTCTAGCTCAATAATTTAGTGCCTAAGGTAAGTTTACAGATACCACCGACTGATTTTTAATTGGGAGCTACTCGATTCGAATACATTCTTATCGAGTTAATGGCATATCCCTTTCACCGGTCTCACTTACCTGGCCATGTTTGTCAATCCATTCCTCATCTAAGGTGGCTAACAATCCGAGCTAACCCATGCCAGTAGGTTAGTCATAATGGTTATGGCTATGTCAAGTCAAGTTTAAAGAGACCTAAATCAAATCTCCTTAAGAAAAGATTAAGTCTAAGATCTTCCACCATTGTAGATGTGCGGATCCTTTTCGGGCTTGATTTCTCTCAGCTATCATGGTGGTTCAGTTGCATCAGGAAAATGCAACCATGTCTATTAGGCATTGGATGCTACGGGCTGGAGGATGGATTGGGCTCAATATTTTGGATACAATGAGAGATCCAATTAGGAATCCAATCTATGCAAATGGTACGTCTAACTTAACTAAGGAGTAGATCAATATTTTGGACATGGTGAGATTCATGAATTAGAGATCAAGTTTGGGTGCACCATGATTAGAGAATCATTGGACAAAAGTATTCACTCATTGGCTAACCCATCATCAATAACTGTTAGGTGAGTTGATGAGTCAGTTGGTAGGATTGCACCATCCACTAAAAATCAGCAATCGTGGAGATTTTCACATCTCTACAAAGGGAGTGTAGGGATCCAAAAAAATAGTGAGAGCTAATTTGTTTAAAAATCAATGTTTTAAACAAATTGGTTAAGTCTTAATTACAAAATCTAACTAAAAACTTTGACTCTCTACAGAAAAAAGGAAAATATCTACATCCAACCCATTAGCCTGTATCCTGGAAACCCATAGACTGACCAGACCCAATTACAAGGATTGGCTCTGAAACTTCAAAATTATTTTGGGTTCTGAGAAGTTGACTCATGTATTGGACTAGGATCCCCCCACCTTACTAGCTCGTTCGTCCACTGAATAGAGAGTGTCTCTTAACAAATGGACGGATGAAGTTAATAGGGCCAGATACTACATGTTGGGCTCGATGTCTGACGAGCTTCAGTGCCAACATGAAGATATCAAGATTGTTCGCTAAATGTTAGCTCACCTGCAAGAGTTGTTTGGTGAACAAAGTCACGAAGCCAAATATCAAGTCATTAAACAACTATTTAAAGCTAAAATGCGTGATGGGCGGTCAGTCCAAGATCATTGTCTGATGATGATCAAGAACTTGAAAGAGCTTGAGAAGCTTGGAGTGAAGTTAGACAAGGATCTGTAGAATGATATAATTCTGCAATCCTTGACTAATGCATATGGGCAGTTCATCATGAACTACTATATGCATAAACTTTAGATACTCTGGCTAAGCTTGTGAATATGCTGGTTACTGCTAAGCTTTCTATGAAAGATTCTAAAGGTTCAGTCTTGCTATGGAATGGACGTCATTCAAGAGAAAGCTTTTTGGAAAGAAGAAGAAGTCTATGAAAAAGTAAAAGATAGAAGGTGGAAGGTGGAAAGAAAAAGAAGGCAGAACTGAAGAAGAAGGCCGTTGACAAAGAAAAGTATTTCCATTATAATACTGACGACCATTGGAAGCGGAACTACCCTACATACCTGGCCATCCTAAAGAATAAGAAGAAGATAGGTCCTTCTAGAGGTATGATCATTATTGAATCTAACCTTACGATTTCTTCTGCATCTAGTTGGATGCTTAACTTTGGTTCTAGTGCTTATTTATAAACTTTTATGCAGGGTCTTAAGGATAGCAGGAGGTTAAGGGATGGTGAAATGATCGTACGTGTTGAAAATGGAGCAAGGGTTGCTGCTGTGGCCATGAGAACCTTTTCTCTTCGACTATCATCTGGCTTAGATTTAGTACTTAGGAATTATTATTATGTGCCTCCTGCAAGCAGAAATTTAATTTCTATTTCATGTTTAGCATAAAAAGGCTATAAATTAATTTTCTTAAGGACCATTGTAATATTTTTTATGAAAAAAATAAAATTATAAGTGGTTTTCTTATTAACGATCTCTATCAATTATGTATTGATGTATCTGTCTTTAATATCGAGCAAAATGTGAATACCATAAGTGAAGGAAAAACCTAGTTTTTCGGATCAAGTTCGTTCAGATCTGATTGAATCAAGAAAGATATTTTAAAAATTTTTCTCTTGGATTTAGATCAGATCTGAGACTTTCCAAATTTGATATTATTGATCTAATAAAAAAATATAAAATAAAATAAAAAATAAATTAAATCTAATTTAATTTATCTTATTGAGGGTAATCTGATTATACTATGATGATCCTGATGTCTGTCTGAGGTTCTAGATCTAGCCACGCAAGTGCCTAGCCTCTATCGGTATCTACTTGGATAGGATCTAGAGATCTTCTCGTTCTTTATCATCTTTCCAAAAATCAAATCTGGATCTGATCTTGAAGATCTTCAAAACTCCTTTTGAAGATATGAGTTGTCTCTTGCAGTAATGCTGCCTTCTTCCTTTTCCTGTCGCCTTTCTCTTGCTTGGATCACACCAAACTACAGCCCAAAAATTCTTGGGCATGGGTAGGAGAGAGAGGACCTAATGATGGCATGGAGGAGGGAGAGGGGCAGCCTTGTGGCATGGGCAATAGATCAAGCTTCCTAGATCTTGGCGTAGATAGGATTTTATAGACCCTGTTGTGCTATGCAGTGCCACATCATCCCAGTGAATCATGACCTTTCGTGCAATCAGATCTAAATATGATTGGTGGGATGACATCATCTGATCTAATCGGATGAGAGCCCCTCTGAATCATCCTTAGATGGCACCAAGACTGATCAAAGACAAGCCTTTGGTGCCACCTAGGTAGAAACCCCGAAGCAACCTAGAGTCCCATCTGTATGGGACTCCAGGCATCACTATCCATGGGTGCATACCTCCCTAGGCATGCACCCCTTATCCGAATGCCTTTTAGCAGGTGGATTAGTCCAAAAGTTCTCTCTAATGATTGCTTGACACATGGGCAGATGTCTAGGTGTCAAAGATCAACGTCTGACCAAATATCCGAAATAAGATTTAGTAGGTGACAAAAAATGGTAGGTGTTGTCTCAAATTCATCTCATAAATTAAGACAATCTTTTTCTAACCTAGACAAGTTTTAGTCAAACCAAGTAAAGGTACCTGAGTGAGTCCAAACTTATTTGGCTCAGTCGAGATAACTTTTAATGATAATTAAATGAGAACATTAGGCTCAATCGTATGCTAGAATGATTTTTTTAAACCTAATTGAATCTAATTCAAAATAATTGAACTAAATTAGTCCAATTAATGATATCCAGATCAAAACCATTATTTGTGTGACCCAATTAGATTCAATTTTGTATGGTAATGAGATATATCACGATCTCTATCATCGACATCATCGAAACACCTTTCGATGGATCAAAACTTTTCTGATTCAGACAACTAGTATTACTGATCATCTAAATCATTTCAATTGCTCTCAAAATCCACCAATGACACCTAGCAGCATATGGTAGCAAACCATCAGAACTAAAAATGAACCTCTCGGTGCAGTTATCTGTGTGATTAAGTTCTTCTATCTTGAGCCTCGACTGGATTAGGGTTAAGATAATCTTGTCAAACCCTAATATCCATCATATGATTAATCATTCGATTTAAGTCCAATGTGAAAATCTTAATAGAAACTCTTTCTATTATTTCACTCTACCATGGCTATGGGCTTATGGACTTAATTCTCATGAGCATCATAGGGCTACTCCTCATCCACCGAGGTAGATAGATTTTCTATTGGTACAATCCAATTCCTATAATGAACATGCTATAGGCAACATATACCTCAGAATTCTGAATGGCTGGGAGGCCAAGTTATGGTGTAGTCAAACAATAAAACCCTCAAGGTGAACTGTCAATGCACCTCAGGTCAAAGAACCAGACACACAACTGCAGCTTCGAGCTAGTCATTGACGAGAAGGTAGACTTCCTAATGACTGCTCGAGGTGGTCACACTCAGTACCCTCGTTCTCTAACGAGTGTCTGTACTCTCACTTTGGTGTCTCTACACCATAGACCCAAGACTCATCTACTATGAAGAAGTGATTGTACACCAACCTTCCAGATCAATCACCATACTCATGATGATCCTACGATCAGGAGCATTTTATGAGTTAATAATGAAAGTTCATGTCTTAAATTTTCAACTCTTGAAAATAAGAACTATCATTGCCATTAACTCAAGGGATGTATCACAAACACTAAATACACATTATGATAGAAAATAACCCATCTTATTATTTATAGTCAAAATTATAATTTTGCCCTTAGAAGTGTATAATAAGTGTCAGCCAATTCTGACTTCTAGGGCATACATACCTAACAATAAGATCAAAATGACTCAGGGATATTCCAAATGATAGGTATCTATGGCACCTAAGGCTAGGTCATGTAGCAGAAGATAGGATTAATAAGTTAGAGAAAATTGGGCTATTGAGTCCGTTGACTTTCGAGTCATATCCAATTTATGAATCATGTCTTCATGGCAAAATGACTAAGCTTCCTTTTATAAGACATGGGAAAGGGCCACAGAACTACTTGCCCTAGTACATACTAATGTGTGCGGCCCATTTGATGTGCCGGCTAGAGGCAACTTTGACTACTTCATAATCTTTATCGATGATTTATCTTGGTATGGGTATGTGTATCTTATGAGACACAAGTCTGAAGCCTTTGAAATGTTTAAAAAATTCAGACATGAAGTTGAAAAGCAAACTAGAAAACCCATTAAGGTTCTTCAATCAGATCGAGAATGTGAATACCTTAGTTGGAAATTCCTGAACTATCTCAAGCAAAATAGTGTAGTCTCTCAATGGACTCCATCTGAAATACCATAACTCAACAAGATTTTAGAATGGAGGAATCAGACCTATTAGATATGGTCCGATCCATGATGAGTTTCGTAGACCTTCCTAATTTTCTTTGGGGACATAGTCTGTTAACTACTATATATTTAGTGAATAGAATTTTCTCTAAAATCATTCCTACCACATCGTATGAGATATGGCATGGCAAAAAACCAAGTCTGAGTCATCTCAGAATTTGGGTTGTCTGGCTCATGTCAAAAGACAACAAGCGAACAAGTTAGACTATAGATCCTTTAGAGCTTGATTCATAAGATATCCTAAAGTGTCATTAGGATATTATTTCTATATTTCATAAGATCATAATGTAATTATGAGTTGGCATGCCATCTTTCTTAAAAAATAGTTTATTTAAGATGGTGGCATTGGAAAGCAGATCAAGCTCGAGGAAAAAATCTCATAAGAGCAACGTGCTAAGGATCCTATGGAACCAAATTAGGTTAAGCCAATACAATCACTACCTCCTCCACCTCATAGATTGAAAAGGATTTTCCATCCTCCTGAGAGGTACTTAGGTACTATTTCAGAGGAAGTAGAAGAAATGTTCCTCATAGGTAATAGGGTTCATGGTGATGATCCCGAAACCTATGACGAGGCGATATTGAAATTGACTTTAAGAAATGGTTAGAGGCAATGAAGTCAGAAATTGACTCGATGCACTCAAACCAAGTCTGGACCTTGGTAGATCCATCAGAAGGAATAATACCTATTGGGTATAAATGGATCTACAAGAGAAAGATTGGTGCAGATGAAAATATGGAGACATTCAAAGCTAGATTAGTGGCAAAAGGGTATAGTCAGTGTGAAGAAATTGACTATCAGAAAATCTTTTCATCAGTAGTCATGCTAAAATCCATCCGCACATTGCTTGCTATTATAGCCTATTTTGATTATGAAATATGGTAAATGGATGTGAAAATGATATTCTTAAATGGATACCTTGAGGAAGATATCTATATGGAACAACCACTAGATTTCACATCCAATGATGTTGATTACAAAGTATGCAAGCTGCAAAGGTCCATATATGGACTTAAGCAAGCATCTCAGAGCTGGAATATTCATTTTAATGATGTGATCAAATTATTTGATTTCATCAAGAATGAGGAGGAACCATGTATTTTCAAAAAGGTCAATGAGAGTGCTATTGTTTTTCTCATACTATACGTAGATAATATCCTTCTTATTGAGAATGATATTTCCATGTTGACCACAGTTAAAATATGGTTATCCAAAGAATTCTCCATGAAAGTCCTAGGAAAAGCATCCTTTATTCTAGGAATTAAGGTCTATAAAGATAGACCGAATAGGATGCTAGGTCTTTCATAGAAGATGTACATAGAGAAAGTGCTAAAGAAGTTTAGTATGAAAAACTCCAAAAGGGGATTGGTACCCTTCATACATGGCATTCATCTCTCCAAGAAAATGTGTTCTAACACATTTGAAGAGATTGAATGCATGAGCAAGATCCCTTATGCTTCAGCAATAGGGAGCCTCAAGTATGCCATGTTATGTACACGAACTAATATAGCCCATGCTATGAGTGTCACGAACAAATATCAGTCGAACATAGGTGAAGAACACTAGACTTCTATAAAATGTATCCTTAAGTACTTAAGAAGAACTAAGGATATCATGCTGGTCTTTGGAAATGGAGAACTCCAAGTTTAGGGATATACAGACTTGAATTTTATGTCTGATATAGATGATCAAAAGTCGACATCTAGAAGTTTATTTTTGTGTAATGATGGTGCTATCAGTTGGAAGAGTTCTAAGTAGACAGTGATAGCAGATTCCACCAAGGAAGCAGACTACATCGCTGCGTCAGAAGCTACGAAGGAAGCATTCTGGTACCAAAAGTTTGCCATAGAGATAAGAGTGATGCCATCGGATACCATTCCTCTATACTGTGACAATAATGGCGCCATAGCCCTTGTTAAGGAGCCGAGGTCTCATCAGAAATCCAAGTACATCGAGCGGTGATACCACCTCATCCACGATTATCTCGAGAAAGGTTACGTCGAGGTCAAGAGAGTCGACTCCATAGATAATGTGGCAGACCCACTTGCAAAGTCATTGGGCCAGCAGAAGATCGAAGCCCACCTTGAGAAGATGGGACTTAGATTTGTAGCCAATTAGCTTTAGGTCAAGTGGAAGTTTGTTAGATATGTGTGTCTTAGAAGCAGATTACTGACACTTGTAACACACTTCTAAGGAATAAATTATAATTTTAACTATAAATAATAAAATAAATTATTTTCTATCATAGTGTGTATTTAAAAGTGTCGGTGATACATCCCTTGAGTAAATAGGTAATGATTGTTCATATTTTCAAGAGTTGAAAATTTAAGATATG
This sequence comes from Cocos nucifera, assembly GCA_006176705.1. Taxonomy (NCBI): domain Eukaryota; kingdom Viridiplantae; phylum Streptophyta; class Magnoliopsida; order Arecales; family Arecaceae; genus Cocos; species Cocos nucifera. Next base: position 11,014 of record QRFJ01007458.1, read on the forward strand.
AATTTTTATTATTAACTCATAAAATGCTTTCGACCATAAGATCATCATAAGGATTGTGATTGATCAGAAAGGTTGGCGTACGATCGCTTCTTTTGGATAGATGAATCTTGAGTCTATGATGTAGAGACATCGGAGTGAGAGTATAGGTACTCATTAGAGAACGAGGGCACTGAGTGTGACCACCTCGAGCAGTCATGAGGAAGTCTACCTTCTCGTCAATGACTGGCTTGAAGCTGCAGTAGTGTGTCTGGTTCTTTGACTTGAGGTGCATTGACAGTTCACCTTGAAGGTGTTATAGTTTGACTATACCATAACTCAATCTCCTAGCCATTCAGAATCTTGAGGTGTATGTTGGCTATAGTGTTTATTGTAGCAATTGGATTGCACTAATAGGGGATCTATCTACCTCAGTAGATGAGGGGTAGCCTTATGATGATCATGAGAATCAAGTCCATAAGCCCATGGCCATGGTAGAGTGAAATAATAGAAAGAGTTTCTATTAGGGTTTTCACATTGGACTTGAATCGAATGATTAATTCATATGATTGATATTAGGGTTTGATGAGATCACCTTAATCCTAATCCAGTCGGGGCTCAAGATAAAGAAACTAAATCACACAGGTAACTACACTGAGAGGTTCATTTTTAGTTCTGATGGATTGCCACCATATGCTGCTAGGTGTCACTGGTGGATTTTGCGAGCAATTAGAATGATTTGGATGATCGATCATACTAGTTGTCTGAATCAAAAAAGTTCTGATCCATCGGAAGGTGTTTCGATGATGTCAATGATAGAGATCATGACATATCCCATTACTATATGGAATTGAACCTAACTAGATCATATAACAAGGATTTGGATCTGGACATCATCAATTAGATTAACCCGGTTCAATTGATTTGAATAAGATTCAATAAGGTTCAAGAAAATCGTGCTGGCACACGATTGAGCCTAATGTTCTCCTTTAATAATCGTTAAAGCTTGTCTCGACTGAGCCAAATATATTTGGGCTCACTCAGGAACCTTTACTTGGTCCGATTGGAGCTTGTCCAGATCAAAAAAGGGTTGTCCTAATTTATGAGATAAATTTGAGATAACACCTGCCATTTTTCATCATCTATTAAATCTTGTCTTCGGACATTAGTCAAATATTGACCCTGGATACTTAGACATCTCCCCATGTGTCATGCATCCATAGGAGAGAACCTGGGGACTTGTCCCCTGCTAAAAAGCAGATAAGAAAGAGGTGCATGCTTAGGAAGGCGTGCGCCCCATGAGGATAGAAGATGGAGTCCTATATAGATGGGACTCCAGTTGCTTCAGGGAATTAAATTAGGTGGTGTCAAGAAGACTTGTTTGACCCAGTCTTGGCACCACCTAAGGAGAGTTTTAAGAGAGTCTAATTTGATTGGATCGGATGATGTCATCCCATCAATCAGATTTAGATCTAATTGTATAAAGGGCTATGATTGGCCAGGATGATGTGGCACTACACGATGTAGCAGGATCTATATAAATCTTGTCTACGCCTAGAATTCAAGGATTCTGCCTTTAGCCCATGCCACATAGCCCCTCCCTCTCCTTCTCCATGCCACCCTCTGATCCTCTCTCTCCTCCCCACGCCCAAGGGACTTTGGGCACGAAGAAGGTGCGATCCAAGCAAGTGAAAAGTGCTAAGAAAGGAAGAAGGCAGCACTGCTGTAGGAGACAATGGCTACTCTTCAAATGTTATTTTGAAGACCTTTAAGATCATATCCAAATCTGATATTTGAAGGATTGATTGAGAAGGAGAAGATCTTTAGATCCTATCCAAGTGGATATCGATAGAGGCCAGGCACTTGCGTGGCTACATCTAGAATCTCAAACAAATATCAGGATCATCATAGAATAATTGGATTATCCAAAATAAAGATATAATTAAATTAGATTTAATTTTTATTTTTATTTTATTTTTATTATTAGATTAATAAGATTAGATCTGAGGAATCTTAGATTTGATTAGGATCTTAGAGAAAATTTTTTTTGAAATATCACTCCTGATCTAATCAGATTTGTACGAACCTAACATGGAAAATAGGTTTTTTCCTTTAGGTGGTGCCAAGATTGGATAAAGCAAGAGTCTTTGGCACCTAGGTATTTAAATCCATTATGAAACCTTGGAGTCCCATCTGTATTGGACTCCATCTCTTATCCACATGGGGTGCATGCCTAGGGTGGCGTGCACCCTCTCTCTTGCCTCTTTTAGTAGGGGGACAAGAGCCTCGGGTGCTCTCTTATAGGCACATGACACATGGTCCTATGTCTAGGTGTTCAGGGTCAACTATTGACCTATGTCCAAAATAGGAATTCGCAGGTGACAAAAAATTAGCAGATGTTGTTTTAAATCCATCTAATGATCTAAGACAACCCATTTCTGATCTGGACAAGCTCCAGTTAGACTAAGAAAAGGTTTTTAAGTGAGCTCAAATAAATTTGGCTCAGTCGAGATGATCCAAAATGATTACAAAAGGATATTGTTTGGCTCAATCATGTGCTAGCATGATTTTCTTGAACCTAATTGGATCTAATCCAAATCAATTGAATGGGTTAGTCCAATTGATGACATCTAGATCTAAATTCTTATTTGTGTGATCTAGTTAGGTTTAGTTCTTTATGGTAATGAGACATGTCATGATCTCTATCATCGATATCATCGAAACACCTTTCGGTGTACCAGAACTTTTTTGATTCATGCAATTAGAATGATCGATCATCTAAATCATTCTAATTGCTGCTCCAAAAATCTACCAGTGATACCTAACAGTATATGGTGGCAATCCATCAGAATTGAAATCAAACCTCTCGGTGTAGCTACCTATGTGATTGAGTTCTTCTATCTTAAGCTCCAACTGGATTAAGGTTAAGGTGAACTTGTCAAACCCAATATCTATCATATGAATTAATCATTTGATTCGAGGCCAATGTGAAATCCTAATAGAAACTCTTTCTATCATCTTTACTCTGCCATGGTCATGGGCTTAAGGACTCAATCTCATGATTATCATAGGGCTACTCCTTTTCTACCGAGGTAGATAGATCTTTTATTGGTGCATTCCAATTTCTATAATGAACATGCTATAGCCAACATTCACCTCAGAATTTTGAATGGCTAGGAGATCGAGTTATGGTGTAGTCAAACTGTAACATCCTCAAGGTGAACTATCAATGCACCTCAGGTCAAAGAATCAAACACACCACTACAGCATTGAATCAATCATCTACGAGAAGGTAGACTTTCTTATGACTACTCGAGATGGTCATGCTCAGTGCCCTCGTTCTCTAATGAGTACTTATACTTTCGCTCTGGCATCTCCACACCATAGACTCAAGACACATCTATCCTAAGAAAGCGATCATACATTAACCTTCCAAATCGATCACCATTCTTATGATGATTTTATGGTCGGAATCTATTTATGAGTTAATTACGAAAATTCATGTCTTAAATTTTTAACTCTTAAAAATATGAATTGTCATTATCATTAACTCAAAGAATGTATCCTAGACACTTTAAATACACACTATAATAGAAAATAATCATTTTATTAATTTATAATCAAAATTATAAAATTGCCCTTTGAAGTGTATTATAAGTGTTTAGCCAATCTGGCTTCTAGGGCACATATCTAGCAAACGAGCCGACTCAACTTCAATTTGAGCTGGCTCTAATTGGATTTGATCCTGCCTAATAGGAATGGTGGCCTTCGAGCATTTCACTCAAGCCAGCTATCTCAAGAATCGAGCCAGCTCGACTTCTGCTCTAGCAGGCTCGGATGGGATCCGAGCCAGCCCAACTAAGAAGTTGGTTGAATGTTATAATTAGCTGGTTTTATAAGATCAAACCTACATCTATTTCTTATTTATGTAATAAGTTGATCCATTTTTGGAATGAGTCGATCTGTTTAGTGAAATGGTGCTAGGATGTAAAGAACCTTTTAAAAAATTTTGAAATTTTTTTTTGAAATGTCGAACCCCAACCCTTAGTCTTAAACTTAATTAAGAATTAAGTATGATGAATTAGGATCTAGAATTATGAATTAAAGATCCTAAGTCATTGATTATAAAACATGGGTTATTGGGTTAGTCAAATTAGGTCCATTTTACACCTAAGGTTAGTTAAAGAATGAACTAAATTGGAGTAATTGATAAAATCGAACTAAATATTAATTTAGATTAGGTCAAAAACTTTTTAGACCAAATTATAATAGTTCTAGTTGGTCAAGCCCATGCCTTTAACGAGGACTAAATGGACTTGATTCATGGGTACACGGTCGAATTTAAAATTGCTAGGTTGGTCAAATTGAGACTAATGAACTGGATGGTGTCTAAGATAAGCTTGGCAGTCTGACCAGTGATTTTTAATTGGGAGCTACTCACATTGATTCGATCTTTGATGAGTTAATGGCATATCCCTTTCACTAATCTCACTTACGTAGCCATCTTGGTGAGTTAGATTTTAATTAGATCACTTGGTGATTTGGGCTCACCTATGTCAATTAGGTAAATCAGTGTGACTGATTTAGGTGCTCCTAATGCTGGCTTAAACTAGGTCCTTTTGATCTGATTTGGTGAAGTCAGTAGGAGGATTGAAATTGGCTGGTTAAATTCTCTATCTTTTTCTTTAAAAATAAGTTAACCAAATTCTCTAAAATTGTTAGGTCCTTAAAAATAAAATAGTTATAGTGATAACTAGGTCATAGCCTTCATTAAGTTGAGTGATAATGAGTTTATTAGTTTAATAATCATTGGAGGCCCAAAGGCTTGGTGCTCATTGACTAATGAAATTATCATTCATAATAATATGATTTGGTCGTGTCTTTCTATGGTGGTCAGGTTGGCCGACCAAAGTCGGACCTGATCATTCATTAGTCTGACGCACTAAATATGGTCATGTTAATGGTTGGACCTAACTGGATCTTTTTAGTGGAGGCCAAAGCCTACTGATTAGACTTTCGGAGTAAAAATTAAATTACTAAAACTTATCTAGTGAAATAATTGGTTATAAATCTATCCAGAGGCACACACGGGTTGACCAACCAAAGTTGGACTCGTGTGTAGTCTATGTAGATTCTAGTATCCACTAAGAAATTAGGGATAATTTCTCGAATTGGAGGTAGAGGCTACCAGTTCGAATAAAATAGTGAAAGAATCTTTAGACTAAAGTTCAAGTCTTTAGGATAAATAATTCAAATACTAATTAGGTTTTTTTTTGTGTAAAAATGACCACTACCCTATCACTTCGATCATTATTAGACAATGACAAACTTATGGGACCTAATTTTGATAGTTGGTATCGAAAGTTAAAGATTGTTCTAGAGCATGAGTGGATCTTGTATATTCTGACAGATCCTGCACCTGAGGAGTCAGCTCTGAATGTAAGAGGTGCGGTCAGAGATCCTTACTAGAAGTGGCTCAACGACCGCACCACCATTCGGTGTATTATGCTGGCAGCAATGAATGATGAGTTTAGCCATAGGTTCGAGAATGCCCAGCCATAGAAGATGCTTAAAAAGTTGAGTGACTCCTTTGGTATGCCTGACGATGTTGATAGGCACAAGACTAGTTGTACCATTTTCAATGCTTAGATGAGGGGCGGGGTGTCAGTCACCAATTATGTATTATACATGATCTAGATGATTGAGTGCTTGAATAAGCTGGACTTCCCCCTGCATAAGTAGCTTGGCAAGGATGCGATCCTTAATTCTTTGCCCAAGTCCTTCCTCCCCTTTCTTACTCATTTTAGAATGACAAAGCCTGCAGTAAACTACCATGATTTATTGGTATTGCTATAGAACTTTGAGAAGGATCACTAGCTCCACAAGGAGTCGATGAATGTAGTGGGAGGATCTTCTTCTAGTTGTCGATCCTTTAAGAAAGAGAAGAAGAATAATAAGAAGGTGCAGCCACATACGGGGATGTCTACACAGGATCAGACCAAGAAATGCAAGCCCGATCAAAGCAAGATAGAGTGCTTCTTTTGAAAGAAGCAGGAGCACTGCAAGAGGAATTATCCTCAGTATATTTTCTCCCTGGACCCAAGCAGGCCAGGAAAGAAGAAAGTAGTTGCTAGGCAAGATAATTATATGATAACACCTTATAATTTCTCAATTTATGATACTACTACTTGGGTATTAGATAACAGAAGCCCTTATCATATTTGTAATTTGATGCAGGATTTGCATATCAGTAGGAGATTTGATAAAGGTGAAAGATTCCTAAACATTGGAGATGGAAGACAAGTTTCAGTTCTAGCTTTAGAAATCATGAATCTTATAATTAATTCTCATAATATAATTCTTAATGATTGTCATTATTGTCCAAGTTTTTTATTGAATGTTATTTCTGTAAACCTTTTAGCCATGTATAGTTATGAATTTTCAATAAAAAAAATGTTTGTAATGCCATTTTGAATGGTGTTACGATGTTTGTTGGGTAATTGAATAATGAAATTTACTTACTATCATAGCCTGTTAATGTGGTTCAATCCTCTGGTAAATGCCCTGAAATTAGTGATATGTCTGAAGTCTACCTTTGGTACTGTAGGCTTGGTCATATCAATAAGAATAGAATAAACATGTTGGCTCAAGAAGAAATTCTTGAAGTTAGTGGTTGTGAATCACTTCTGACCTATGAGTCCTATCTTCTTGGTAAGATGACCAAGTCACCTTTTATTGAAAAAGATGAGCGAGCTAGTGAATTCCTAAGTCTAGTACATTAAGATGTATTTGAATCCATGAGCTCAAGTGCTAGAGGTGGATATTTCTACTTCATAACCTTCACAGACAACCTATTGAGGTATGTGTATGTCTATTTAATGAAGCATAAGTCAGAGTCATTTGAAATATTCAAACTATTGCATAATGAGGTAGAAAAGCAAACTGAAAAGAATATTAAAATTCTTCGATTTGATCGAGGGGGTGAGTAGCTTTTCAATGAATTTTTAACATATCTTGGAGAAAATGAAATTCTCTCTCAATAGACTCCACCTGGAACACCACAGCATAATCATGTAATCGAAAGGAGGAATCAAACCCTATTGGACATGGTTCGATCTATGATGGGGTTTGCCAGTCTACCGATCTTCCTCTTGGGATATGCGCTCGAGTTAGCTTGTTATATTCTAAATAGGATTTCGAGTAAGTTTATTTCTAAAATGCCATATGAGATGTGGATGGAGCATAAGCCAGTACTCTTGCATCCTAGGGTTTGGGGGTGTCCGACTTATGTCAGACGTTTAGCAATGGATAAGCTCGGACCTAGGTCTGACATGTGTAGCTTTATAGGATACCCAAAAGAGACCAAAGGGTATTACTTCTACCTGGCTGATGAATAAAAGGTATTTGTCAGCCTTAAGATAGTCTTTTTAGAAAAGAAATTTCTTGGTGAAGGGACTAATGTGTTAGATGTGTGCCCTAGAAGCCAGATTGGCTGATATTTGTAATACACTTTCAAGAATAATTTTATAATTTTGATTATAAATTAATAAATGGATTATTTTTCTATCATAGTGTGTATTTAAAAGTGTTTGTGATACATCCTTTGAGTTAATGGTAATGATAATTCATATTTTCAAGAGTTAAAAATTTAAGACATGAATTTTCATAATTAACTCATAAACTGCTCTCGATCGTAGGATCATCACGAGAATGGTGATCGATTTGGAAGGTTGGTGTATGATCTCTTTCTTAGGATAGACATGTCTTGAGTCTATGGTGTGGAGACACCAGAGTAGAAGTATAGGTACTTATTAGAGAACGAGGGCACTGAGCATGACCATCTCGAGTAATCATAAGAAAGTCTACCTTCTCGTCGATGACTGACTCGATGCTGTAGTGGTGTATATGATTTTTTGATCTGACGTGCATCGATAATTCACCTTGAGGGTGTTATAGTTTGACTACACGATAACTCGTTCTCCTAGCCATTCAAAATTCTGAGGTGTATGTTGGCTATAGCATGTTCATTATAGGAATTGGATTGCACCAATAAGGGGATCTATCTACCTCGGTAGATGAGGAGTAGCCCTATGATAATCATGAGATTTAGTCCATAAGCCCATGGCCACGGTAGAATGAACATGATAGAAAGAGTTTCTATTAGAATTTCACATTGGACTCGAATCGAATGATTAATTCATATGATGGACATTGGGTTTGACAAGTTCACCTTAACCCTAATCCTATCGGGGCTCAAGATAGAGGAACCCAACCACATAGGTAACTGCATCGAGAGGTTCACTTTTAGTTCTGATGGATTGCCACCATATACTACTAGATGACATTGGTGGATTTTGGGGGCAATTAGAATGATTTTGAAGATCAATCATTCTAATTGTATGAATCAAAAAAGTTCTGGTCCATCGAAAGGTATTTCGATGATGTTGATGATGGAGATCATAATATATCTCATTACCATAAAGAATTAAACCTAACTAAGTCACATAAATAAGGATTTGGATCTGGATGTCATCAATTGAGCTAACCCAGTTTGATTGATTTGGATTAGATCCAATCCGATTCAAGATAATCGTGCTAGCACATGATTGAGCCTGACTTTCTCCTTCTAAAATCTTTTTGAATTGATTTGACTCATCCTTATTTTTTGAATGAGTTTATTTTTATCTTACTAGAATAAATTCAAATTTGATTAATTGTAGAAATTAAATTCATTCATAGTCAAATTGGACTAGGGTCAAAAGTGGACCTATTTGAGAGAATTGAGGGTGACCTGATCAGATACTTCTAGAAAATGCTATAGAAATTATTTTAATCTAATTTTTGGATATGTGATAGAAAATGAATTATACATTGGGTGTATCAAATTTTATAATTTTTGGAGTTATCTAGACTATGTTATGATAGAGTTTGATTTGGATCAAACTCTTGAGGGAAGAGTCCTAGGCGCAGTGGACTCTTCCTTATCTACTCATGCCACCACCTTCTAGATTGATTTCTGGCATCAAAATTAGATGGGATCTAGGGATTTTCATGGAGATTAAGTTCAAGATTCCTAATGGTCAAAGAAAATGAGGATTTTGGTCAAAGAGGGACTCTAACTTGGCACTATGCTTTTGTATAAGAACCCTTACGCCAAGGCTCTTCACGAAGAAATATTTTTCATACCCAAAAGGCTGCCTATCCTCTCTCTCCCTCTCTTCTATATGCCTAAAAAGTTAGGCACAAATCTAAGAAGAAGATTTAATCAAATTTGTGAAGAGTTCAGCATCTATGCGACGTTGTTTGTGAGATGAACACGTTGCCTTCAAAAAATTTTTAGAAGAACTTTCAGATCAGATTTAGATATGATCTTTGGAGAAAAGATTTATGAGGAGAAGACATCCAAATCCTTTTTGAGTGGATACTAGTAAAGGCCAGATGCGTGCGTGGCTCTTTTCAGAACCTCAAAAAACATCAGGATCATCATAGGATAATCAGATTACCCAAACAAGATATGAAATTAAATTTGATTTATTTTTTATTTTAATTTTTAATATTAGATTATTATGATCAGATCTAAGAATTCTTAGATCAGATTAGATCATTTAAAATTTTTTTAAAAATTCATCTTAGATCTGGTCAGATTTGCACAATCCTACTGTAGAAAATAGGATTTTTTTCTTCAATTGGTATCAGAGCCAAGTTAGCAGTTCTTCAGATCTATCCTAGATCTAATTTTATTTTTATTTATGATCTGATATTAAAAATTTTTAGATATCACACCAGATGTGATTAGATCTAAAATCAAAAAATTAAAAATTAAATATTTTAGATCTAATATGTATAACATGCATGACTAGACTAGGTATAGAATAGTTCTATATGTAGTCTAGTATGATCATATATTTATTTTAATTAAATATAATTTTAGATCTATTTTATTTTAATTTTTTGATGTTATAATTATTATAATTAGATATAAAAATAAAAAATAATTTTTTTAATTTTTGCTTTATTCATATGAGATATGAAAGATGCGAGCTTAGACTAGTCATAGAATAGTTCTATAAGATGTCTAGAATAGTTTTATATTTGATATGATCAAATTTAAAATTTTATTTTTTAGATTTAATATGTGATATTTTAAATCTAAAAGTATGTATATTGATGATACATAAGATGTATGCAAGACATATATTAGTTAGATTATTTTATATGTGATATATGATCTAACTAGTTTTGTAGTAGAAAATTATATTTTTGATTAAGGTGTTCCGCATGGCCGTTCGATCATAAGAACAAAGTAGGTTTTAAAAGCCCTCTCCTTTCATTCGATGGGGTGTTCTTATGGCATGTAGAAGTGCTGCGTGTTCATCCTTAATCAAAAATTAAAACTTATTTTTTTACAAAATCCTAGATTCTAAAATTTTAGGATTTTTATAACATGTTTTGTTCATGAACTCAAAACTTAAATAAGAATTAAGATTATGAAATTAATTAGATCTAAAAATTATGAATTTTCAGATCTAAGACATATTCATAAAATTGGGTTTAGACTTAGGTAGCTTAATTAGGTCTAACGGTTGATCAAATCGAATCAAGAGTTGGTTAGGTGGGATCAAAGAAAGCTTAGATTTGACCAGCCTAATAGGATTAAGTTTGGGTCTAGATCGAATCACATTGAGATGTGACTCAATCAAATCAAGATCTAATTTGGCTCCATGGTTCAAGCCTAGATTGTAGGCTAACTCAATTGATTCTAATTCGACAATTTGGTATCTAAGATAAGTTTGGCAGATATGATCGACTGGTTTTTAATTAGGAGCTACTTGATCTGAATGCATTCTTATCGAGTTAATGGCATATCCCTTCCATCGATCTCAATTACCTAGCCATTTGTATCGGTCAAATTCTGATTTGAGGTGGTTAATAATTCGAGCCAACCCATGCCACTAGGTTAGTCATAATTGTTATGACTAAGTCAAATCAAGTTTAAAGAGATCTAAATTAAATCTTCTTAAGAAAATATTAAGTCTAAGATTTTTCACCATTATAGATGTGCGGCCCTTTCCAGGATTAATTATTCTCAATTGGATACAATGGTTCAGTTGCATCGAAAAGATGCAACCATGTCTATTAGACATTAGATACTATGGATTGGAGGATGGATTGGGCTCAATATTCTAGATATGGTGAGGAATCCAATAAAAAATCCAATCTATGCAAATGGTGGTTTTCACTTAACTAAGGAGTGGATCAATATTTCGAACATGGTGAGATTCATGAATTAAAGACCAAGTTAGGGTGCACCATGATTAGAGAATCATTGGACAAGAGTTGTCCACTCATCGATTAATCCATCACCAATGACTATTAGGTAAGGTGGTTAGTCAGTTGGTGGGACCGCACCATCCACTAGAAATCAATAATTGCGAAGATTTTTGCATCTCTGTCAAGAGAGTGTAGGGATTCGAGTAAATAGTGAGCGCCTAATTTATTTAAAAATAAAATCTTTAAATAAATTAGTTAAGTTTAATTATAAAATCTAACTAAAAACTTTGATTCTCTATAGAAAAATATCTGCGTCCAATCCACTAGCTTGTATCCTGGATTCCCATAGACTAATCGAACCCAACTACAAGGATTGGCTCTGAAACTTCAAAATTATTTTGGATTCTAAGAAGTTGACTTATGTGTTGGAACAGGATTCTCCCACCTTACCAGTCCATCCATCCCCTGATCAGAGAGCATATCTCGAGAAGTGCATGGATGAAAATAACAAAGCCAGGTATTACATATTGGGCTCGATGTTTGATGAGGTCCAGAACTAATATGAAGATATTAAGATTAGCTGTCAAATATTGGCTCACCTACAAGAGTTGTTTGACGAATAGAGTCGCACAGCCAAATATCAAGTAACTAAAAGACTGTTTAAGACTCAAATGTGTGATGAAAAGTCGATCCAAGATCATTGTCTGATGATGATCAAGGACTTAGAAGAGCTTGAGAAGCTCGATATCAAGTTAGATTAGGATCTGCAGACTGACATAATTCTACAGTCCTTGACTGATGCGTATGGGTAGTTCATCATGAACTACCATATACATAAACTTTAGAATACCTTGGCTGAGCTCATGAATATGCTGGTTACTGCTGAGCTTTCTATAAAAGGTTCTAAAGGCTCAGTACTTGCATGGAGCAGACTTCTTCCTAGAGAAAGTCTTTTAGAAAGAAGAACAAGTCCGTGAAGAAGCAGAAGATAGATGGTGGGAAGAAGAAGAAGGCAGAGCTGAAGAAGAAGGCCGTTGATAAAGAAAAATATTTTTCTTGCAATACTGATGGTCATAGAAAATGGAATTGCCCTCTTTACTTGGCCAGCCTGAAGAACAAGAAGAAGGCATGTTCTTCTGGAGGTATGCTCGATATAGAATCTAATCTTACGGTTTTTTCTGCATCCAGTTGTGTGCTTGACTCTAGTTCTAGTGCTCACTTGTGCACTTCTATATAGGGTTTTGAGGATAGCAAGAGGTTGAGGGATCGTGAGATGATCATACATATAAAAATGATGTAAGAGTTGCTGCTATGGCCATGGGAACCTATCCTCTGTGATTACTGTCAGGATTAGACTTAGTACTTAGAGACTTTTTATCTGCCTGCAGTAAGTAGAAATTTGATTTTTATTTCATGTTTAGCATAAGAAGACTATGTAATTAGTTTTCTTAAGGACCATTATAATATTCTTTATGAAAGAAATAAAATTGCAAGTGGTTTTCTTATAAATGGTTTCTATTAGTTACATATTGATGTTTCTACTTTTAATATCGAGCAAAACATGAATTCCATAATATCAAAGCGACCTAGGGATAGTCTAAATGATAGGTATCTTTGGCACCTTAGGCTAGATCATATAACTGAAGACAGGATTAATAAATTGAAGAAATCTAGACTATTGAGTATATTGACTTTCGAGTCATATCCGATTTATGAATCATGCTTTTATAGCAAAATAACCAAGCTCCCTTTTGTGGGACATGGGGAAAGGGCCACAGACCTGCTTGTCCTAGTACATACTAATGTATGTGGCCCATTTGATGTGCCAGTTAGGGGTAATTACATCTACTTTATCACCTTTATCGATGATTTATCTTGATACGGGTATGTATATTTGATGCAATATAAGTCTGAAGCTTTTGAAAAGTTCAAGAAATTCAGACTTAAAGTAGAAAAATAAATAGAAAAACCCATTAAGGTTCTTTGATCAGATCGAGGAGGTGAATATCTTAGTCAAAAATTTTTAGACTATCTTAAGGATAATGACATAGTCTCTCAATGGACTCCACCTAGAGTACCTCAACTCAATGAGATTTCAGAACAGAGAAATCAGATCCTATTAGATATGGTTCGATCCATGATGAGCTTCACTGATCTCTCTGAGTTTGTTTGGAGATATAGTCTGTTGACTACTATATATTTAATGAATAGGATTTCCTCTAAAACCATTCCTACCACACCGTATAAGATATGGCATGGTAAGAAACCATGTCTGAGTCATCTTAGAATCTGGGATTGTCCGACCTATGTCAAGAGACAACAGGCAGATAAAGTAGAGTCTAGGTTCTTTAGAGCTTGATTTATTAGATATTCTAAAGAGTCATTAGGATATTTTTTCTATCTTCCTGAAGGTCACAATGTGATTGTGAGTCGACACACCATCTTTCTTGAAAAATAGTCCATTCAAGATGGTGGCATCGGAAGATAGATTAGGCTCGAGGAGAAAGTCTCCCAAGTGAAGAAAAATTTTGTTTCCTGGGTCAGGTTCGTTCAGATCTGATTTGATCAAGAGAAATATTTCAAAAATTTTTTTCTTAGATCTAAATCAGATTTGATACTTTTTAGATCTAATTTATTGATCTAATAAAATAAAATAAAAATAAATTAAATCTAATTTAATTTGTACCTTGTTATTGGGTAATCCTATTATCCGATGATGATCCTACTATTTGCCTGAGGTTTTGGATGTAGCCACGCAATCTCCTGGCCTCTATCGGTATCCACTCGGGTAGGATCTGGAGATCTCTGCCTTTTCAATCTATCTGCCAAAGATTAGATCTGGATCTGATCTTGAAGGTCTTCAAAATAGCTTTTCAAGATCTAGTGTCGTCTCTTGCAGCAGTGCTGCCTTCTTTCTTGCTTATCACCTTTCCCTTGCTTGGATCGCACCAAACTGAAGCCCAAAATCTTTTGGGCATGGAGAGGAGAGAGGGAATCAGAGGTAGGCATGGAGAAGAGGGGAGAGGGGCTATATGGTGTGTGCAAAGGACCAAGAATCATAATCCTAGGTGCAGATAGGGTTTATATAGACCCTGCTGCACCATGCAGTGCCACATCATTCCGACCAGTCACGACTCTCTGTGCAATCAGATCTAAATTTGATTGGTGGGATGACATCATCTGATCCAATTAGATTAAAGTCTCTCACAAACCTTCTTAGGTGGTGCCAAGATTGGTTAAAGATGAGTCTTTAGTGCCACCTAAGTTGAATGCATCAAGTAACTGGAGTCCCATAAGATCAAAACTCTCTCCTATGGGTGCATGACACATGGGCAGATGTCTAAGTATCAAAGGTCAATGTTTGACCAAAGTTAAAAGACAAGATTTAGCAGGTGATGAAAAATGACAGGTATTGTCTCAAATTTATCTCATAAATTAAGACAATTCTTTTCTAACCTGGACAAGCTTCGGTCAAACCAAGTAAAGGTTCCTGAGAGAGTCCAAACATATTTGGCTCAGTCGAGATAACTTTTAATGATTGTTAAAGGAGAATATTAGGCTCAATCGTGTGCCAGTATGATTTCCTTGAAACTAATTAAATCTTATTTAAATCAATTGAACTAGATTAGTCCAATTAATGATATCCAGATCCAAACCCTTGTTTGTATGATTCAGTTAGATTCAGTTCCGTATGGTAATGAGATATATCATGATTTCTATCATCGACATCATCGAAACACCTTCCGATGGATCAGAACTTTTTTAATTTAGACAACTAGTATGATTGATCATCAAATCATTCTAATTGCTCCCAAAATCCACTAGTGACACCTAGCAGTATATGATGGCAATCCATCAGAACTAAGAATGAACCTCTCGGTGCAGTTATCTATGTGATCAAGTTCCTCTATCATAAGCCCCGATCGGATTAGGGTTAAGGTGATTTCGTCAAATCCTAGTTTCCATCATATGAATTAATCATTCGACTCAAGTCTGATGTGAAAAAACTAATAGAAACTCTTTCTATCATTTCACTCTACCATGGCCATGGGCTTATGGACTTGATTCTCATGATCATCATAGGGCTGCTCCTCATCTATCGAGGTAGATAGGTCCATTATTAGTGCAATCCAATTTCTACAATGAACATGGTATAGCCAACATACACCATAGGATTTCGAATGGCTAGAAGACCGAGTTATGGTGTAGTCAAATTATAACACCCTCAGGATGAACTATGGATGCACCTTAAATCAAAGAACCAGACATACCACTACAGCTTCAAGCTAGTCATCGACGAGAAGATAGACTCCTTATAACTGCTCGAGGTGGTCACGCTCAGTGCCCCTCGTTCTCTAATGAGTACCTATACTCTCACTCCGATGTCTCGATACCGTAGACTCAAGACTCATCTATCCAAAAGAAGGGATCATACACCAACCTTTCGGATTAATCACCATCCTCATAATGATCCTACGGTCGAAAGTATTTTAGGAGTTAATAATTAAAATTTATGTCTTAAATTTTCAAGTCTTAAAAATATGAACTATCATTACCATTAACTCAAGGAATGTATCATAGACACTTTTAAATACACACTATGATAGAAAATAATCTATTTTATTATTTATAGTTAAAATTATAATTTTATTCTTAGATGTGTATTATAAGTGTCAGCCAATTCTGGCTTCTAGGGCACACATATCTAACAAACTTCCACTTGACCTAAAGCCAATTGGCTACAAATTTAAGTTCCATCTTCTCAAGATGGGCTTCGATCTTCTGCTGGCCCAATGGCTTTGTGAGTGGGTCTGCCGCATTGTTTGTGGAGTTGACTCTCTTAACCTCGACGTAACCTTTTTCGAGGTAATCACGGATGAGATGGTATCGCCGCTCGATGTGCTTGGATTTTTGGTGAGACCTCAGCTCCTTAGCAAGGGCTATGGCGCTATTATTGTTGCAATATAGAGGAATGGCATCCGGTGGCATCACTTCGATTTCTGTGGCAAATTTTTTATATTAGAATACCTCCTTCGTAACTTCTGACATAGCGATGTACTCAGCTTTCATGGTGGAATCGCTATCACTGTCTGCTTGAAACTCATTCAACTGACAACACCACCATTACACATAAATGGACTTTCAGATGTCGACTTTCGATCATCTATATCGAACATAAAATCCGAGTCGGTAAACCCCTGGGCTTGGAGTTCTTCATTATTAAAAACCAACAATATATTCTTAGTTCTTCTTAAGTACTTAAGGATATATTTCATAGAAGTCCAGTGTTCTTCAGCTGGATTCGACTGATATCTACTCATGACACTCACAGCATAGGCTATATCAGGCCGTGTACATAACATGGCATACATGAGGGTCCCTATTGCTGAAGCATAAGGAATCTTGCTCATGCATTCTATCTCTTCAGGTGTGCTAGGGCACATCTTCTTGAAGACATGAATGCTATGTTTGAAGGATACCAAACCCCTCTTGGAGTTTTTTATGCTAAACCTCTTTAGCACTTTGTCTATGTACATCTTCTGTGAAAGACCTAGCATCCTATTCGTTCTATCTCTATAGACCTTAATTCCTAGAATGAAGGATGCTTCTCTTAGGTCTTTCATGGAGAATTCTTTGGATAACCACATTTTAACTATGGTCAACATGGGAATATCATTCCCAATAAGAAGGATATCATTCACGTACAATACGAGGAAGACAATAGCACTCCCACTGACCTTTATGAAGACATGATTTCTCCTCATTTTTGATGAAATCAAATAATTTGATCACATCACTAAAATGAGTATTCCAGCTCCGAGATGCTTGCTTAAGTCTATATATGGACCTTTGCAGCTTGCATACTTTATGATCAGCATCACCAGATGTGAAACCTAGCGGTTGTTCCATATAGATATCTTCCTCAAGGTATCCATTTAAGAATGCTGTTTTCACATCCATTTGCCATATTTCATAATTGAAATAAGCTACAATAGCAAGCAATATGCGGATGAATTTTAACATAGCTACTGACGAAAAGATATCCTGATAGTCAATGCCTTCATGCTGACTATATCCTTTTGCCACTACACTAGCTTTGAATGTCTCCACATTCCCATCTACACCAATCTTTCTCTTGTAGATCCATTTACATCCAATAGGTACTATACCTTCTAGTGGATCTACCAAGGTCCAAACTTGGTTTGAGTGCATTGAGTCAATTTCTGACTTCATTACCTTTTACCATTTCTTGGAGTCGATATCCGATATCATCTTGTCATAGATTTTGGGATCATCATCATGAACCCCATTACCTATGGGAATCATTTTCTTTATTTTCTCTAAAATAGTACCTGAGTACCTCTCGAGGGGATGGAAAATCTTTTTTGATCTACGAGGTGGAGGAGGTAGTGATTGTATTGGCTCAACCTGATTTGGTTTCTTTGGATCCTTAGCTCGTTGCTCTTATGAGACTTTCTCCTCGAGCTTGATCTGCTTTCCAATACTGCTATTTTGAATAAACTATTTTTTTAAAAAAATGGCATGCCGACTCACAATCACATTATGATCTTTTAGAATGTAGAAATAATATCCTAATAACTCTTTAGGATATCCTATAAATCAAGCTCTAAAGGACCTAAAGTCTAACTTGTCTGCTTGTTGTCTTTTGACATGAGCCAGACAAACCCAAATTCTGAGATGACTCAGACTTGGTTTCTTACCATATCATATCTCATATGGTATGGTAGGAATGGTTTTAGAGGAAATCCTATTCAGTATATATATAGCAGTTAATAGACTATGTCCCTAAAAAAAATTAGGAAGGTCTGTGAAGCTCATCATGGAAAGGACTATATCTAATGGGATCCAGTTCCTTCATTCTGAAATTCCATTGAGTTGTGGTATTCCAAGTGGAGTCCATTAAGAGATTATGCCATTTTGCTTGAGATAGTCCAGGAATTCCTGACTAAGATATTCACCTCCTCGATCTGATCGAAAAACCTTAATGGATTTTCTAGTTTGCTTTTCAACTTCATGTCTGAATTCCTTGAACTTTTTAAAAGCTTCAGACTTGTGTCACATAAGATACACGTACCCATACCGAGATAAATCATCGGTAAAGGTTATGAAGTAGATAAAGTTGCCTCTAGTCGGTACATCAAATGGGCCGCACACATCAGTATGTACTAGGGCAAGTAGATCCATGGCCCTTTTTCCATGTCCTATAAAAAGAAACTTAGTCATTTTGCCATGAAGATGAGATTCATAAATTAGATATGACTCAAAAGTCAACGAACTCAATAGCCCAATTTTCTTCAATTTGTTAACCCTATCTTCTGCTATATAACCTAGTCTTAGGTGCCATAGATACCAATCGTTTGGACTATCCTTGGGTCATTTTGATGTTATGGCATTCACATTTTACTCGATATTAAAAATAGATACATCAATATGTATCTGATAGAGATCGTTAATGAGAAAACCATTTACAATTTTATTTCTTTCTTAAAGAATATTACAATGACCCTTAAGAAAACTAATTACATAGCCTTCTTATGCTAAACATGAAATAAAAATCAAATTTCTGCTTGCAGTTGACACATAGTAACAATCTCTAAGTATTAAATCTAAATCAGATGGTAGTCGAAGAGAGTAGGTTTCCACAGCCACAGCAGTAACTCTTACTCTATTTTCGATGTATAGGATCATCTCACCATCCCTCAGCCTCCTCCTACCCTCAAGACCTTGCATGGAAGTGCACAAATGAGCACTAGAACCAGAGTCAAGCATCCAACTGGATGCAGAAGAAATTATAAGGTTAGATTCAATAACGAGAATACCTCTAGAAGGACCTGTCTCCTTCTTATTCTTCAAGGTGGCCAGGTATATAGAGTAGTTCCACTTTCAGTGGTCGTCAGTATTATAATGAAAATACTTTTCTTTGTCAGCGGTCTTCGTTTTCTTTCCATCTTCCATCTTTTTTCTTTTCACAGACTTCTTCTTTCCAAAAGATTTTCTCTTGGAAGAAGTCCATTCCATAGCAAGCACTGAGCCTTTAGAACCATTCATAGAAAGTTCAGCAGTAACCAGCATGTTCATAAGTTCAGCCAAAGTACTTTGAAGTTTATGCATATGGTAGTTCATGATAAACTATCCATACACGTCAATCAAGGATTGCAGAATTATGTCATTCTACAGATCCTAGTCTAACTTCACTCCGAGCTTCTCAAGCTCTTCCAAGTCCTTGATCATCATTAGACAATGATCTTGGACTGACTGTCCATTACGCATTTTAGTCTTAAAAAGTTATTTAGTGATTTGATATTTGACTGTGCGACTCTGTTAACCAAAGAACTCTTGCAGGTGAGCCAACATTTGACGGACAGTCTTGATATCTTCATGTTGACACTAAAGCTCATCAAATATCGAGCCCAACATGTAGTATCTGACTTTATTATCTTCATCCATCCATTTGTCAAGAGATGCTCTCTGTTCAGTGGATGGACGGACTGGTAAGGTGGGATGATGCTGGTCCAATACATGAGTTAACTCTTCAAATCCAAAATAATTTTAAAGTTTCGAAGCCAATCCTTATAACTAGGTCTGATCAGTCTATGGGTGTCCGGATACGTGCTATTGGATTGGATGAAGACATTTTTCTATAAAGAGTCAAAGTTTTTAGTTAGATTTTGTAATTAAGACTTGATCAATTTATTTAGAGATTTAATTTTTAAAATAAATTAGCTTCCACTATTTTTTTGGATCCCTACACTCTCTTTGTAGAAATGTAAAAATCTTCACGATTAATGATTTCTAGTGGATGGTGCAGTCCCGCCAACTGACTCATCACCTCACCTAACAGTTATCGATGATAGATTAGCCAATAAGTGAACAACTCTTATCTAATAATTCTCTAATCATGGTACACCCATGCTTGATCTCTAATTCATGAATCTCACCGTGTCCGAAATATTGATTCACTCCTTAGTTAAGTTAGACCCATCATTTGCATAAATTGAATTCTTAATTGGATCTCTCATCGTATCCAAAATATTGAGCCCAATCCATCCTCTGGCCTATAGCATCCAATGCCTAATAGACATGGTTGCATCTTTTTGGTGCAACTGAACCACTGTGACCAGCCGAGAATAATCAATTTCGAGAAGAGCCCGCATATCTACAATGGTAGAAGACCTTAGACTTAATCTTTTCTTAGGAAGATTTGATTTAGGTCTCTTTAAACTTGACTTGATATAGTCATAACCATTATGACTAACCTAGTGGCATGGGTTAGCTTGGATTATTAGCCACCTTAGATCAGGACTGAACCGACAAATATGGCCAGGTAAGTAAGACCGGTGGAAGGGATATGCCATTAACTCAATAAGAATGCATTCGAGTCGAATAGCTTCTAATTAAAAATCAGTCAATCGTATCCGCCAAACTTACCTTAGATACCAAATTATTGAGTCAGAATCAATCGGATTAGCCTATAATCCAAACTCTAACCACTGAGCCTAATTAGGGGAATGTCTAACCAATCAAGGGGAACGTCTTAATTAGGCTAACCCAATTATATATTTCAAATACGACCAAACTCCCCTTGGCTGTTTGATTATATATTTCAAATTATTGAGCCAGAACCAATCGAGTTAGTCTAAAATTAGAAATATGATGAATCTAACCAAACGGCTAAGGGGAACATCTTAATTAGAAATATGATGAATCTATAAAACTAGTTAGATCTACATATATATCATATGTATAAAATTGATCTTACTTTAAAAATATATTTCGCATACATCTCATGTATCATATCATGCATGTTTTTAGATCTAAATTATCTCATAAATATCTAAAAATAAAACTTAAATTTAATCATATCAAATTAAATTTATTCAAAATAATTTTGTAGAACTATTCTACAACTAGTCTAAACATGCATCTATCATATCTTACATGAACAAAATTAAATAAATTTATTTTCTATCTTTTAGATCTAATTATAAAATTTATAATATCAAAAAATAGTAAATAAATAAATCTAAAATTATAATTAATTAAATTAAAATTATGGTCATCCTAGACTATATATAGAATAATTCTATTCCCAGTCTAGTCATGCATCTCATACATATTAGATCTAGATTATTTAATTTAATTTTTTTAATTTTAGACCTAATCACATCTCATGTGATATTTGAAATTATCTAATTATTAGATTAAAAAAAATAAAATTAGATCTAAATAATTATGGAAACCTAGCTCTGATACTAGTTGAAGGAAAAATACTATTTTTCGGATCAGGTTCGTTCAGATCTGATTTGATGAAAAAAAATATTTTAAAATTTTTTCTCTTAGATCTAAATTAAATTTGAGATTTTTTAGATCTAATTTTATTAATCTAATAAAATAGAATAAAAATAAATTAAATCTAATTTAATTTGTATCTTGTCATTGTGTAATCTTATTATCCTATGATGATCCTGCTGTTTGCCTGAGGTTCTGGATGTAGCCATGCAATCGTCTGGCCTCTACTTATATCCACTCGGATAGGTTCTAGAGATCTCCTTCTTCTCAATCTATCTTTCAAAGATCAGATCTGGATCTGATCTTGAAGGTCTTCAAAATAGCTTTTGAAGATCTGGTGTCGGCTCTTGCAGCACTACTGCCTTCTTCCTTTCTTGTCGCCTTTCTTTTGCTTGGATCGCACCAAACTGAAGTCCAAAACCTTTTGAGCATGGAGAGGAGAGAAGGAATTAGAGGTAGGAATGGAGACAAGGGGAGAGGGACTATATGGCATGGGCAAAGGACCAAGCATCATAATCCTAGGCACAGACAGGATTTATATAGACCCTGCTGCACCATGCAATGCCACATCATCCCAGCCAATCATGACTCTCTGTGCAATCAGATCTAAATTTGATTGATGAGATGACATCATCTGATCCAATCAGATTAGAGTCTCTTACAAACCTCCTTAGGTGGTGCCAAGATTGGTCAAAGATGAGTCTTTGGCACCACCTAAGTTGAATGCATCAAGTACTGGAGTCCCATCCGTATGGGACTCCAAACTCTATCCTCTTTGGGCACACACCTCCGTAGGCATGTGCTCCCTCCATTTCCTTCTTTTAGCAGGAGGACAAAGATCAAAACTCTCTCCTATGGATGCATGATACATGGGCAGATATCTAAGTATCAAAGGTCAATGTTTGACCAAAGTTAAAAGACAAGATTTAGTAGATAATGAAAAATGGCAGGTGTTGTTTCAAATTTATCTCATAAATTAAGATAATTCTTTTCTAACCTAGACATGCTCCAGTCAGACCAAGGTTCCTAAGTGAGCCTAAAAATATTTGACTCAATCGAGATAATTTTTAATGATTGTTAAAGAAGAATATTAGGCTCAATCGTGTGCTAGCATGATTTTCTTGAACCTAATTGAATCTTATTAAAATCAATTGAATTGGGTTAGTCCAATTGATGATATCCAGATCCAAATCCTTATTTGTGTGATCAAGTTAGGTTCAGTTCTGTATGGTAATGGGATATGTCATGATCTCTATCATCGACATCATCGAAACCCCTTCTGATGGATCGGAACTTTTTTAATTTAGACAACTAGTATCATCGATCATCCAAATCATTCTAATTGCTTCCAAAATTTACTAGCGACACCTAGCAGTATATGGTGGTAACCCATCAAAACTATGAATGAACCTCTTGGTGCAGTTATCTATGTGATCAAGTTTCTCTATCATGAGCTCCGATCGGATTAGGATTAAGGTGATCTCGTCAAACCCTAATTTCCATCATATGAATGAATCATTCAATTCAAGTTCGATGTGAAAAAATTAATAGAAACTCTTTTCATCATTTCACTCTGCTATGGCTATGGGCTTATGGACTTGATTCTCATGATCATCATAAGGCTACTCCTTGTCTACCGAGGTAGATAGATCTCCTATTGGTACAATTCAATTCCTACAATGAACATGCTATAGTCAACATACACCTCAGGATTTTGAATGGCTAGGAGATCGAGTTATGATGTAGTCAAATTGTAACACCCTCAAGGTGAACTACCGATGCACCTCAGGTTAAAGAACCAAATACACCACTGCAGCTTCGAGCCAATCATCGATGAGAAGGTAAACTTTCTTATGACTGCTCGAGGTGGTCATGCTCAGTGCCCTCATTCTCTAACGAGTACCTATACTCTTGCTCCGATGTCTCTACACCATAAACTCAAGACTCATCTATCCTAAAGAAGTGATTGTACACTGACCTTCCAGATCAATCACCATCCTCATGATGATCCTATGGTCGGGAGTATTTTATGAGTTAATAATGAAAATTTATGGCTTAAATTTTCAACTCTTAATAATATGAACTATCATTATCATTAACTCAAGGGATGTATCACAGACACTTTTAACACACATTATGATAGAAAATAATCTATTTTATTATTTATAGATAAAATTATAATTTTGTCCTTAGATGTATATTACAAGTGTCAGCCAATTCTGACTTCTAGGGCACACATATCTAACACCAAGAGCCACGAGCCAAAGAACCTATGCAACCCAATCAGATTGAGTTAGTCCAATCACTACCTCATCCACCTCGTAGATCAAAAATAATTTTCCATCCTCCTAGAAGGTACTTAATACTATTTCAGAGGATATAGAAAAAATATTCCTCATAGAAAAAGGGGTTCATGGTGATGATCCTAAAATCTATGATGTGGTGATATCAGATATCGACTCTGAGAAATGGTTAGAGGCAATAAAGTTAGAAATTGACTCAATACACTCGAACCAAGTCTAGACCTTGGGAGATCCACCTGAAGGTATAGTATCTATTGGGTGTAAATGGATCTTCAAGAGAATAATAGGTGCCGATGGGAATGTAGAGATATTCAAAGCAAGGCTCATAGTGAAAGAATATAGTCAACGTGAAGGTATTGACTATCAGAATACTTTTTCGCCAATAGTCATGCTCAAAACTATCCGCACATTGCTTGTTGTTGTAGTCTATTTTGATTATGAAATATGATAGATGGATGTGAAAATGGCATTCTAAAATAAATATCTTGAGAAAGATATCTATATGGAACAGCCGCTGGATTTCACATCTAGTGATATTGATCATAAGGTCAGCAAGCTGCAAAGATCCATATATGGACTTAAGCAAGCATCTCGAAGTTGGAATGCTCATTTTAATGTTGTGATCAAATCATTTGGATTCATCAAGAATAAGGAGGAGCCCCGTATTTTCAAAAAGGTCAGTGAGAGCACTATTGTCTTTCTTGTACTATATGTGAATGACATCCTCCTTATTGGGAATGATATCCCATGTTGACCATAGTCAAAATATGGTTGTCTATAAAATTCTCCATGAAAGATCTAGGAGAGTCATTCTTTATTCTAGAAATTAAAATCTATAGAGATAGACCAAATAGAATGTTGGGTCTCTCATAGAAGATATACATATAAGAGGTACTAAAGAGGTTTAGCATGAAAATCTCCAAGAGAAAATTGGGGCCCTTCAGACATGGCGTTCATCTCTCCAAGAAGATGTGTCCCAACACACCTGAGGAGATTGAATGCATGAGCAAGATCCCTTATGCTTCAGCAATAGGGAGCCTCATGTAAGCCATGCTATGTACACGATCTGATATTGCCCATGTTGTAAGTATCACGAGCAGGTAACAGTCGAATCCAGGCGAAGAGTATTGGACTTTTGTGAAATGTATCCTTAAGTACTTAAGAAGGACTAAGGATATGTTTCTAGTCTTTGGTAATGGAGAACTCTAGGCCCAGGGGTATATAGACTCAAATTTTATGTCCGATATAGATGATCGAAAGTCGACATCTCGAAGTCTGTTTATTTATAATGGTGGTGCTGTCAGCTGAAAAAGTTCTAAGCAGACGGTGATAGCAGATTTCACCATGGAAGTAGAGCACATTGCTGCATCAAAAGTTGCAAAGGAGGTGTTTTGGTATAAAAAGTTTACTGTACAGCTTGGAGTGATGCCATTAGATGTCGTCCCTCTGTACTGTGACAACAATGGTGCCATAGCCCTTGCTAAAGAGCTGAGGTCTCATCTGAAATCCAAACACATTGAGCAGCGATACCACCTCATCCGCGATTACCTCGAGAAGGGATATGTCGAGGTCAAGAGAGTAGACACTATAGATAATGCGGTTGACCCGCTGACAAAACCATTGAGTCAGTAGAAGATCGAAGCCCACCTTAAGAAGATGGGACTTAGATTTGTAGCCAATTGACTTTAGGTCAAGTGGAAGTTTGTTAGATGTGTGCCCTAAAAATCAGATTGGCTAATACTTGTAATACACTTCTAAGGATAATTTTATAATCTTGATTATTAATTAATAATTAATTATTTTTCTATCATAGTATGTATTTAAAAGTGTCTGTGATAT
Source organism: Cocos nucifera (assembly GCA_006176705.1). Lineage (NCBI taxonomy): Eukaryota > Viridiplantae > Streptophyta > Magnoliopsida > Arecales > Arecaceae > Cocos > Cocos nucifera. Next base: position 36,714 of record QRFJ01007458.1, read on the forward strand.
ATCCTTTGAGTTAATGGTAATGACAATTCATATTTTTAAGAGTTGAAAATTTAAGAATGAATTTTCATAATTAACTCATAAACTGCTCCTGACTGTACGATCATCATGAGGATGGTGATCGATCCAGAAGGTTAGTGTACGATCACTTTCTTAGGATAGACGTGTCTTGAGTATATGGTGTGGAGACACCAGAGCAAGAATACAGATACTTGGTAGAGAATGAGGGCACTAAGCGTGACCATGTCAAGTAGTCATAAGAAAATCTACCTTCTCGTCGATGACTGACTCGATGCTATAGTGGTGTGTATGGTTCTTTGATCTAAGGTGCATTGACAGTTTACCTTGAGGATGTTATAGTTCGACTACACCATAACTCGATCTCCTAACCATTCAGAATCCTGAGGTGTATGTTGGCTATAGCATGTTCATTGTAGGAATTGGATTTCACCAATAAGGAGATCTATCTACCTTGGTAGATGAGGAGTAGCCCTATGATAATCATGAGATTGACTTCTTAAGCCCATGGCCATGGCTGAGTGAAGATGATAGAAAGAGTTCCTATTAGGGTTTCACATTGGACTCAAATTGAATGATTAATTCATATGACGGACATTGGGTTTGACGAGTTCACCTTAACCCTAATCTTATCGGGGCTCGAGATAGAAGAACCCAATCACACTAGTAACTACATCGAGAGGTTCACTTTCAATTCTAATGGATTGCCACTATATACTGCTAGGTGTTACTGGTGGATTTTGGAAGCAATTAGAATGATTTTGATGATCAATCATTCTAATTGTATGAATCAGAAAAGTTCTAATCCATCGAATGGTATTTTGATGATGTCGATAATGGAGATCATGACATATCTTATTACCATATAGAATTGAACCTAACTAGATCACACAAATGAGGATTTGATCTGGATGTCATCAATTGAGCGAATCCAGTTCGATTGATCTGGATTAGATCCAATCATGTTTAAGATAATCGTGCTAGCACATGATTGAGCCTCACTTTCTCCTTCTGAAATCTTTCTGATTCATCGCAACTAAGTCAAATTTGATTTGACTCATTCTTATATTTTGAGTGGATTTATTTTCATCTAACTGGAATAAGTCTCGATTAGATTAATTATAGAAATTAAATCCATTCATAGTCAAATTGGACTAGGATCAAAAGTTGACCTATTTGAGGGAATTGAGGGTCACCTGATCAGCTGCTTTTAAAAAATTTTCTAAAAATTATCTTGATCTAATTTTTGGCTATGTGATAGAGCACAAATTATGTATTGGGTGTACCAAATTTTATGTTTTTTGGAGGTATCTAAACTAAGTTATGATAGAGTTTGATTTGGATTAAACTCTTGAAGGAAGAGTCCTAGGCATAGTGGACTCTTCCTTATCTACTCATGCTGCCACCTTTTAGATTGATTTTTGGCATCAAAATCAAATGAGATTTGGATATTTTCATGGAGATCAAGTCTAGAATTCCCAATGGTCAAAAAAATGAGGATCTTGATCAAAGAGGGACTCTAACTTGGTGCTACACTTTTGTATAAGAACCCTTGCAGCAAGGCTCTTCATGAAGAAATATTTTTCATATCCAAAGGCTATCATTCTAGATATCCCACACACCCTCCATCCTCTCTCTTCCTCTCTTCTACATGCCTGAAAAGTTAGGCATAAATCTGAGAAGAAGATTCAATCAAATTTGTGAAGAGTTTAGCATCTACGCAATGATGTTCGTGAGACAGACATGCTGCCTTCAAAAACTTTTTGAAGGACTTTCATATTAGATTTAGACCTAATCTTTGAAGAAAAGATTTGTTAGGAGAAGATTTCCATATCCTTCCCAAGAAGATACCAGTAGAGGCTAGGTGCACGCGTGGCTCCTTTCAGAACCTTAGGAAACATCAAGATCATCGCAGGATGATCAGATTACCCAAACAAGGTATGAAATTAAATTTAATTTAATTTTTATTTTAATTTTTAATATTAGATCACCATGATCAAATCTGAAACTCTTAGATCAGATTAGATCATTTAGAAATTTTTAAAAAAATCCATCTTAGATTTGATCAGATCTGCACGATCCTGTGGTGAAAAATAGGATTTTTCCTTTATAATGCCTCTAAGGTTGAGCTTGAGGAAGTTTGATAGGTGGAAGAATCGACACAAGTAGTTGAACTTGAACTAAACTTGATTTGATCAAACTCGGAGCCTACTGAACCTACACCCTTAAGGCGGTCAGATAAAGTACCACATCAACCAGACAGATACAATGGTTTCTTGGTCCGGGATGGTGATCCTGTCAAACTCGATGAGAACAATGAGGATCCGATCACCTACATGGATGCAATGCAGAGATCCGACTTTAAAAAATAGCTTGAGGCCATGAGATCTGAAAATCCATAGGATGTAAGTGGGTCATCAAAAGAAAAAGGGGCGCAAATAGGAAGGTGGAGACCTATAAAGTTCATTTGGTTGCCATGGGCTATTGTCAATATTTTGGTATTGACTATGATGAGACATTTTTTTCTGTGGTAATTCTCAAGTCCATTCAGATCATGCTTATGATAGATGCACATCTGGACTATGAAATATGATAAATGGATATAAAAACAACTTTTCTAAATGGAGAGCTGGCTGAAGAGGCGCATATGATACAATCTGAAGGTTTCACATCCACAGATGAGTCTAAGGTGTGCAAGCTTCAAAGATCAATTTATGGACTAAAGTAGGCATCTCAAAGTTGTAACATATGTTTTGATAGGACAATCAAGATGCATGGCTTCGTTAAAAATGAAAAAGAGCCCAACATATATAAGTGGGCTAATGGTCCAGTAGTTGTATTCCTCATTTTGTACGTAGATGACATTTTCTTAATCGAGAATGATATCCTGCATTATAAGAAATAATGATCTGGCTGTCGTCATAGTTCTGCATGAAGGATCTGAGAGAAGCTTCCTATATCTTAGGGACAAAGATCTATAGAGATAGATCAAAAAGGTTGCTTGAGTTGTCCCAGTCCACGTACATTGATACTATGCTGAAGAGGTTCAACATGAAGAATTTCAAGAAGAGCTATCTACTGATAGGCCATAAAATTTTTCTCTCAAAAAGAGATTGTCCAACAACACCTCAAGAGAGAGAGCGTATGAGTAGAATTTCATATGCATCGATAATGGGTTCTATTATGTACTCCATGACATGTACATGACTAGATGTAGCATACTCACTAGGGGTAGTGAGTAGATACCAATTTGATTCAGAAAAGAATCACTGGAAAGTTGTTAAAACCATCCTGAAGTATTTAAGAAATACAAAGGATCACTGGCTTATTTATGATTAGTCTAACTTGAAACTTATGTGGTTTATAGACTCCAGTTTTCAGTCTAATTATGATGACAACAAGAGTATGTTAGGATGTGTTTATCCTTAATGGTGGTACTGTCTGCTAGAAAAGTTTCAAGAAGCACACCATGGCCAATTTAGTATACGAGGTAGAGTATGTTGCTGCATCAGATGCTGCCAAAGAAGCGGTGTGGCTGAAGAAGTTCATCACCAAGCTCAGAGTAGCACCCTTCCTAGATGTGAAGAAAAATTTAATTTTCCACCGTAGGATTGTCCAGATCTAATCAAATTTTAGGTGAACTTTTTATGAAAAAATTCTATGATTTGATCAAATCTAAGAGTTCTCAGATCTGATCATGGTGATCTGATATTAAAAATTAAAAATAAAATAAAATTAGATTTAATTTTAAATACCTTGTTGGGTAATCTAATTATCCTACGATGATCTTAATCATTCCTGAGGTTCTAGAAGGATCCATGCATGTGCTTGGCCTCTATCTCTTCTTCAAAGATCAAATCTAAATCTGATATGTAGATCCTTTAAAACTATTTCTGAAGGCAGTCCGTCCATCTTACAAATACCTTTGCGTAGATCCTCAATCTTGTACCAAAAATCTTGGACCTTCAACTCAGATTTGTGCCTAACCTTTTAGACATGTAGAAGAGAGGAAGAGAGAGGATAGAGGGGGCATGGAATATTAGAGGGTTGGCTTCTTTGGGCATGGAAAATATTTTGTGCGATCACTCTACAATGACATGAGAAAGGTTTCTTAAATCCAATGCGACATAGAGTCCCTCTTTGACCAAATAACCAACTTATTTGATCATTGGGACTCCAAGGATTATCCTCCACATGAAAACCTAGATCTCATCTAGTTTTGATGCCAAAAATAAATCAGAATGGTGGTGGCATGAGTAGATAAGGAAGAGTCTATTGCACCTAGGACTCTTCCTTCAAGAGATTAATACAAATCAAACGCTATTAAAGACCAGTCAAAACTCCACCATAAATCATGAAATTTTGCACGCATGACTTGAGCCCTATCGTATACCCAAAAATCAAATCAAAAAGATTTCTAAAGTATTTTTTAAAAGCATCTGATTAGATGACCCTCAATTCTCTCAATTGGGTCAACTTTTGACCCTAGTCCAATTGCACTAGGAATGGATTTAATTTCAACAATTAATCTAACCTAGACTAGTTCTAGTCAGATGAAAATAAACCTATTCAAGATACAAAAATAAGTCAAATCAAATTTGACTCAATTGCGATGAATCAAAAAGATTATAAAAGAAGAAAGCCAGGCTCAATCATGTGCTAGCATGATTACCTTGAACCTGATTGGATCTAATCCAAATCAATCAAACAAGGTTATCTTAAATGATAACATCTAGACCCAAATTCTTGTTTGTATGATTCAATTAGATTTAGTTTCATCTAGTAATGAGATATGTCATGATCTCTATCATCGACATCATCGAAATATCTTTCGATGGACCAGAACTCTTTTGATTCATACAATTAGAATGATCGATCATCTAAATCATTTCAATTGCTTCCAAAATCCATCAGTGACACCTAGTAGTATATGGTGGCAATCCATCAGAACTAAAAATGAACCTTTTGGTGCAGCTACCTGTTTGATTGGATTCTTCTATCTTGAGCCTCGATAGGATTAGGGTTAAGGTGAACTCGTCAAATCCAAAATCCATCATATGAATTAATCATTCAATTTGAGTCCAATGTGAAACCCTAATAGAAACTCTTTCTATCATCTTCACTCTACCATGGCCATGGGCTTAAGAACTCAATCTTATGATTATCATAGGGCTACTCCTCATCTACCAAGGTAGATAGATCCTCTATTAGTGCAATCCAATTGCTATAATGAACATGCTATAGCCAACATACACCTCAGGATTCTGAATGGCTAGGAGACTGAGTTATGGTGTAATCAAACTATAACACCCTTAAGGTTAACTATTGATGCACCTCAGGTCAAAGAATTGGATACACCACTATAGCATTAAGCCAGTCATCGACGAGAAGGTAGACTTCCTTATGACTGCTTGAGGTGGTCATGCTCATTGCCCTTATTCTCTAACGAGTACCTATACTCTCGCTCTGATGTCTTTACGCCATAGAATCAAGACACATCTATCCTAAGAAAGCGATCATATAACAACCTTCTAGATTGATCACCATCCTCGTGATGATCCTACGATCAAGAGCAGTTTATGAGTTAATTATAAAAATTCATATATTAAATTTTCAACTCTTGAAAATATAAATTATCATTACCATTAACTCAAAGGATGTATCACAGACAGTTTAAATACACACTATGATAGAAAAATAACTTTTTATTAATTTATAATCAAAATTATAAAATTATCCTTAGATGTGTATTACAAGTGTTTAGCCAATCTGGCTTCTAGGGCACACATCTAACAAGATGGTCTAGTTTTGCTCTTTTACGACAGCTCTAGAGTCATAGCCCAGGTGAAGGAACCAAAAGCACACCAGTGGATGAAGCATATTTTGCGCTACTTCCATCTTATTCAAGAGATCGTGAATCAAGGTGACGTCAATCTTCAGACAATCGACGAAAAGAAGAACCCTACCGATCCATTCACTAAAGCCATTGTGGTGAAGGATTTCGATGACTTCAAGTCAAAGATGGGTATATGATACTACACCGATTGGCCTTAGGTTAAGTAGAATATTGTTGGGAATAGTGTTCCAAAGTCAATCATTAGTCTGTTGATGATTGAGCTATTTTATATAATTATATATAAATTATTAATTAAATAATAGTTATTCTAGCTTTTTCATCACAAACATTTCATCTTCTAATGAACTCATGTCTGTTGTGATGAAGTCCTTAGGTCTTGTTGGAGATAAATCCCACTTCCATCGAAGTCCAGTCTGATGCTTAGCCTAATGTATCTGGTAATCATGGAAGAGCTTCGATAAAAAATTCTTTCTTTAGCGATCGAACCCCTCTAGACTCCTTCAGCAGTCAAATTTCTTCAGGAGCCAAATCCCACTCGGACTCCTCCAGAGGTCGAACTCTTTCAGGAGCCAAACTTCTTCCAGACTTCTCCTTCAGTCGAATTTCTCCAAGAGCTGAACTTCTCTCGTATTGTCATCTACAACATTTCAGGCATCACCTAGCTCTGATACCAAATTGTAGACCCATGATATCGCTCGAACGCCAATCATCCTTGACATCACAAGCACCCCGATACCATGTTGCGGAAGCTCTTGATCTTTAGCATGGATGATAGGAATGTGATGTCGTCGTTAAGACACCGTGTTTATCAGTTTAATCCGACTTCTTAAAAATACTTAAAAATACATGGATAACAGTGAGTCAGGTCAAATCCATAGGAAAGGTAGTATTTTTAGATTTGAAATCTTTGATTTTTGAAAAGAAAAAGAAAAGAAAAGAGTTTTGAAATTAAAAATGAAGTCAGAAAGCAAAAATTAAAGCATGCAGAAATTTAAACTTGGTACTAAGATGTACTAGTTAGATCTTAGCATCTACTTGCAATAAAATAAAGAGTAATAATTAAAGTATAGAAATTAAATTATAATAAAAATAAAGAGCATGAATTTAAAGAACATAAAATAAAATTTATATTAATTAAAATTTTAAAATTTAAATATATAAAATTTAAAAAAATAAAATAAAATAGCCTGATCTCTGATTTTAGATCGGCATGGTGGAAAGATGGTATAGAAGCCCAGCTTTTTCTCTCGACACCAATTTCCTCGAAGCAGCCATTAACCCAGAGGCTGACTTCATTCTATACCAAAGCTTCACCTTGATTGAAGATAATGAACTCTGGAGGCCTGGGATCTTATTTATAGGGCTAGGAGGGTTGGAGAGTTTTCTTCTAGGCAATGTGGGACTAAGGAGCTTTATCATCATCAAAATATGAAAAAATTTGAATAAAAAATTAGATTAAAAGAAGTTCTAAATGAATTTTATTACTCTGGATGAAATCTAGCCATTGGTAGAAATCCAATGGATCAAAAATCATCAAAATCGGATGTGTATCGGCTCAAATCAGGTCGGATTAAATTCTAGCCATCCGATTGAGTTAATCAAGAGAAAATCTAGCCGTCGGATCGAGTTCTGGATATTTTAATCAAGTCGAAAGCTTCTTCGATCGTTGGATCTTCATCGGCTAATTTTCTAGCCATCAGATCACGTCAGATCACTAATGAAATTCGAATCAAATCCAAAAATAACCACCACCATCCGATCTTGACCGTAATCAACCGCAGCCATCCAATCGTGCAATTATTGTTTTTATGGACCGCGTGGATCGGCCGCACCACACACCATAGCCAATCAGCACTCCTATCATCAAGTGAAAAGACCAAAATGTTCTATCAGCCATGATAGATTTTCTGTGAACCCTTTAAGGGTCTAGGTCCATCATGTGTCATGCCGTAATTCGTCGGTTTCTACTGAGCTGATAGTCCATGACTGGATCGTGGATCAGTTGATGGCTTCCACGATTGAGTCAGCTTGGCTTGGTGCATTTGGACGTGCCAACTTCTTCGGCTTGGCTCTGTTAGATATATGTGTCTTAGAAGCCAGAATTGGCTGACACTTGTAATATACTTCGAGGGGCAAAAATTATAATTTTGACTAAAATCAATAATGGGTTATTTTCTATCACATATGTGTATTTAGTGTTTGTGATACATCCTTTGAGTTAATGGTAATGATAATTCATATTTTCAAGAGTTGAAAATTTAAGACATGAATAATCATTATTAACTTATAAATTGCTCCTGACCATAGGATCATCACGAGGATGGTGATTGATCTGGAAGGTTGGTGTATAATCGCTTCTCTTTAGTAGATGAGCCTTGAGTCTACGGTGTGGAGACACCGGAGCGAGAGTACAGAACTCGTTAGAGAATGAGGGCACTGAGCGTGACCACCTCGAGTAGTCATTAGGGAGTCTACCTTCTCGTCAATGACTGACTCGATGCTGCAGTAGTGTGTCTGGTTCTTTGACCTGAGGTGCATCGGTAGTTCACCTTGAGGGTGTTATAGTTTGACTACACCATTACTCGGTCTCCTAGCCATATGGAATCCTGAGGTGTATGTTGGCTATAGCATGTTCATTGTAGGAACTGGATGGCATCAAGATAGAATCTATCTACCTCGATGGTAGAGGAGCAGCCCTATGATAATCATGAGAATCAAGTCCAGAAGCCCATGGCCATGGTAGAGTGAAATAATAGAAAGAGTTTCTATTTAGATTTTCTATCCATTTAAAGAACACCATTTTACGTCTATTTGCCATATTTTGAAATCAAAAGTAGGTAAACGGCAAGCAATGTGGGATGATTTAGCATACACTGAAGAAAAGGTATCCTGATAGTCCAATGCCTTCGCAGACTAATAACCTTTTGCCACTAGCTAGGCCTTGAAATGTATCTAATTTTCATCTGCACCAATCTTTCCTTTTGAAGATTCCATTTTACACCCAATATACTATACCTTCAGGTGACTTACCAAGGTCAGACTTGGTTCAGGAGAGCATCGAGTCAATTTCTGACCGCATTGCCTCTAGCATTTTCCGAGAGTCGATATCTGATATCACCTCATTGTAGGTTTTGATCATCATTCATAACACCATTACCTACAGGACATTTTCTCTACTTCCTCTTAAACATAATACTTAGTTATCTTTCAGGGGGATGGGAAATCTTTTCGATCTACAGGTGGAGAGGTTAGTATTCCTTATTGGCTCAACCTGGATTTGTTCCCAATTGTCCTCTATTACTTATAGACTTTTCTCATTTCAACTCACGCTTTCAATGCCGCTATCTTGAATAAACTATTTTTCCAGAAAAAGCATCGATCACAATCACATTATGTCTTCTGGAATGTAGAAATGTAGCCTAATACTCTTTGAGAATCTATGAATCAAAGCTCAAATATCTCAAACTCATAACTTTCTGCTGTGTTTTCGACGACATGACAGCCGGACAACTTTAAATTACTGAGAATGACCTTCAACTTGTTCTTACCATAGCCATACTCACATACCCGTGGTAGAAGACCTGTCTCTGAGGAAGAATAAACCCCGGACAACGTCTGACCGGGAGCACGGCACCCGTCCCAAACTACGACCCCTTGTAGCAAGTTAAATCGAGAGACCACCACTCAAACTACCAAAAAACGAGACACAAACAATAGCACAAAAACAAACAAGGCAACAGGCAACAGTTCATCTCACTACACCGAGAACAACCGGAATTCACTAGACACACATAAATACCCAGGCCGGAAAACAGAGTGCAGCTGCTAGAGAGAACCCGCGCTCCAGTCCATGTAGCCACTGAAAAAATTAGAAACGTTAAATAAAGATAATCGATCCACTCAAAACGACACAGTTATCCATCGTGAAAGGGTCATAGCTATGAGAGACTCATCATTCACATACACAGATCCAGTAGTAGTGTATCCAGTTCATGAACCTTCACCATCCTAATAGAATCTAGCAAATGCTCAATATGAGACTTGTCAAGTCGATCGAGTTGACTCACTAAGGAACGTCGCCACATAGCGATACGAGGAACCATATCAGCAGTCTATTACTTGAAGACGATTTAGCCTCCTAGACACATTTCGCCCTAAAGAACTGAGTTCACAGTCAAATCGAATCCCGATCCGAAGAATTCTCTAACATAAGGTGATTTCTTTCTTAATCATTCATTTTTACCTTATTACATCTCTGGAATTCTTTCGACAGAACTTGTACAAAAACCTTTCAGACTTGGCATAGATTTGACCTACTCTCCCATCAACACTCCACCAACTACAAGCCAATACCTCTAGACCCAAGAATCATCCGGATAAAGATTAACCGAACAAAAGCACTAGACAAAATTGCCTCTTAACCTGAAACACGAACCGAAACAAGCCGACTCGCAACACCACACCAAAAACAATCAACCACCCCAGCACACAAACGGGCACACAAACAAACTCTCAAGACATGGTACGTAGGGCAACCGGAGATCTGTGGGCCCTTCCCATGTCTACAAAGGAAGTTGAGTTGGTCAATTTTGTCTTGAAGATAAGATCACAGTTGGATATTGACTCGGAAGATCAATGGACTCAATAGCCATTTTTCTTCAAGTTTGTGATCCTATCTCTCTGCGCTATATGATCTAATCCCTTATCGGCCTGCCATAGAATATCTATCATTTGACTATTCCGTAGGTCATTTGGCATTCACGTTTTGCTCGAATAAACGAGCATACTCCAGAAAGGACATTATCCTGCATCACTCTCATTCTCTGTCAGAAGGTGAAACCCATGTATGCTGAGGCGCAGTTCCGCTGCCAATGGCATCGCAGTTGCAATAGAAAACTTTCCCTGCCAACGGCTATTCGTCTTCGGCTCATAACTTCTTTTCTATCTTTCTTCCATGTCTTCTGCTCTTCAGCAGACTTCCTATTATCTTTTCCATAAAGACTTTCTTTCGAAGAAGTAACCATGTCCATAGCTAAGAAACGAAGCCTCATAAAGACGATTCTTCCATAGAAAGCTTGACGGATGACCAAGCTGGTATTCATTAGCTTTGGCCACAAGAATTTCTAAAGTTTATGCACGTGGTTAATAGATGATGAATTGCCTATAGCAACGTCAGTCAAGGATTACAAGAATAAATATCGTTCTGCCAGATGTCCAAGCTACTAAAACTCACACCCAAGCCTTCGTCAACGCTCTCTTCAATGTCCTTGATACCGACTCATCAACAAGTAATCTTGGAACTGTACCTGCTCCATCATGCATCTTTAGCTTAAAAAGTTTATTTTGTGACCTTGATACATAGACCTTGCATAGAACTAAACCCTCGTTCACCAATATCTCCTGCAGGTGAGCCAACACTTTGGCGAGCGAGTCACCGATATCTTCAATGTTGCGCTGGAGCTCATCAACATCGAGCACCCAAACAAGTAATCATCTAGCACCTCTATATATCTTCCCTCCTATCTATCTTTTATTAGTGACCACTCTCTGTCTGCAGTAACGGACGGGCTGTTAAGGCGGAAGCGTGCTTGCATGCCAGTCAATACCATGGGTTAACTTTCAAAACCCAAAATAATTTTGTAGTTTCTAAGGCCAACCTCTTTAAATGGTCCTGGTCATTTTGTGTGTGGTCAGATACCTAGCATCATAGAGGTTGGATGCAGACATTCTACTTTAAAGAGAGTCAAGAGATTCTAGTAGCATACATATAATTACGCTTGAACCAACTTAACTATTTAGAATTTTAATTTTTAAACTAAATAGCTTCACATATTATTTTTGGAATCCTACAATCCCTCTGTAGAGACGCTGCAATAATCCTCCATGATTAATGATTTCTGTGGGATGCTGCTGTGCTAACCATCACCTCGAGCACTCATCACATCACCTAACGTTATTGTTATGGCATTACCACTGAGTGAACAACTCTGTTCAATGATTCTCTACATCTCATCATGGTGCACCATCCCAAACATTGATCTCAATTCACTGAATACTCATTCGTGTTCAGCAGTATTGATCCACTCCCTATAATCAGACCCAGAACTATATTGCAGCAACACTGGAATTGTCCTAATTGAGTCTTCACCAATATCCCAGTAATATGAGCCCAACTATCACTCCAAGCGATATGCGCATCCCAAATTGCCTAAAATGAGACATGGATGCATCTTTTTGGTGCAAACTTAAGGCCAGCATAGCCACGTCGACAAACCCTATGCAAAACACCGGAAAGGCCCACACATCTCAATAGTGTAGCTCCTCAGACTAATCTTATTTTAGAGAGAATTGATATCAGGTCTTTTTTAAACGCATTAGATTTCCCAGCAGTCATAACAATTATGACTACCTAGTCAAGGCATGGGTAATAGCTCAGAGTTATGACGCATCTTCTCAGAACTACAAAACCGAAAATCATAATGTCCAACACAAGATCAAAATGGGCCAGGCTAAGTGAGTCCAAACCAAGTGTAAGCAATGAATATCCCATTAATTACATCGTACACAGAAGTGTAGCAATTCCGCACAGGTCGAGTAGTCATCCAAAATTAAAAACTCAGAACTCGATCGATCCATGTGCCAAAACATTCACCTAGATACCAATGTTGAGCCAACTAATTGTGTATAGCACCTACAATTCAGAACACTCTAAACCTTTGAAGCCGAAGAGTCATAGATCTTGTAATTCGTGACTCGACTCTTGACCAGAATACATCCTATATAAAGCGACTGCGCCTCAATCTAACCAAGCATATGTTGATCACCCAATCTAACCAACTCTTAAGAGATCATAGATTCAACCACTTAGGACACTATCTGAGCTACCCAGCCTCGAAACCCAGTATATATACAAAATATGTCTTAGTATCTAAAAATTCTCAATTTTTAGACCTAATTAAATATTCCATAATCTTAATTTTTGAATATGCACACATAAATTCCTAGGGTTTCAGATCTGGGTTTTGCAGAAAGATTGACATTTATATCATTTATTAAGAGTCTAAATACGCACATGACCTATGCAAGCCACCCCTACCACAGTCATAGAACGCAACCATCGGATGGAGGAGAGCGGCCTTTAAATCCACTTCTTCCATCTTATGATCGGCACGGCCAGAGAGGGAACGCCTTAATCAGAATATATGCAAAACTCAAACAGCTTTTTAGATCTTATATTAAAATATCTGCAACTACTACAACATTTAGATCTAATCATGGCAATCTTTGCATTACATCTTCATGATATCAAATCATGCATATTTTCAGATTCTTAAATTATCCTATAAAATCTAAAATTCAGATTTTAATTGAATCTAATCAAAATAAATATCTAATCATTAGCATAATTATGTAGAACTATTCTACAACTAAGGTCCTAGACTGCAATCAATCAGTATCTCATATATGTTTAAAATCAAAAATTTTTTATTTGACTATTTTTAGAATATTATAACGTATTATATATATCAAAAAAAATAATAAATAATATTAATTTAAAATTGATTTAACTTAAATTAATTAAAAAACATGCAAGCTATTCTAATCTAACTATTCTATTTGAAACTAGTCATGCATCATTTTCTAATCTTAGATCCATATCATTTTAATCTTTAAATTTTCTTTTGATTTTCGAAACTCTGATCACACTCTTATGTGACATCTAAAAACTCACTTACTATTCTAGTTAAACATTAAATTTAAAATTAGATCTAAATACTTTTAGAAACTTCGTCTAATACCAGTTGAAGAAATCCTAAGTTTTCTGGGCCAGGTTCGTTCAGATCTCGATCAGATCAAAGATATATTTCAATTTTTTTTTTTTTTAATCTAGATTAGAATCTACGAATATTTTAAAATCTTAATTATTTATTATTTTAATGAATTTAAAATAACGAATTAGATCAAATTATCAAATTTAATCTTATCCTTGAAGTGGTACATCCAACAATATAATGACGCGCTTTGATATCTTGTCAGCAGAAGGTTCTGGATCTAGCCATGCAATAGTTGCCTTGCCTCTATCGATATCCACTCAAGACTGGATTTTGGAGATACACACGCTTCTCACCGTATACCATGTCTCCAACAAAATACGATTTGGATCTGGATTTGAGATCTTTCAAAAAGCTACTTTTCGAAAGCGATCAACAGTTGTCCATAACATACACTGGCCGTAGCAGTTGTTAAGCCTTCTAGCTTTCAGTCGCCTGTTCTCCTCAATCTACGATCGCACCAACCAGTATCCAAAACTTGTTGGACGTTGGAGAGGACGACCCGGAAGGTGGGTACTTATTTGGCAGTGGAGAAGAGGGAGGAAAGCGTAGCCCTTGGGGTGTGCAGATTTAATTATCCGCGCAACTCCTATATATTTAAGTTGAGGCTTCAAGTCATAAATAGTTATATAGACTGTGTGAATCAACGGCGCTAACTTCTTCCAACCAATCACAACTCTTTGTGAGAAATCAGATCTTATAAATTTGATTGTGGAAATAAAGTCCCTGGCTTCCTCCTTGCAAAGGCGCCTAAGATCCAGTCAAAGTTGGCTTATCTTATGGAGAACTCTAATTGGAATGCAGAAAAGGAGATGGCCCCATCCCCTATCCAATAGGTTATCCTGGGCACCGTCCAAACTTGGGCACACACCAAGGATGCATGCACATCCCTCCTTGCCAGTTTTGTAGCGAGGACAGGCCCCCACCAGCTCGTCCAATTAGTCGTGACACATGGACAGAAGTCAAAGTTCCAATGGTCATGTTTGACCAGTCAAAGGTCAACTTTTGACCAAAGTCAAAGCGCACGCAGAAATGGTAGGTGATCAAAAAATGTTGTAGAACATCTTATAAATAAGACAAAATCATTTTACTATGATCAACGCACTCCAACGATCATCCTAAACACAAATCCAAACAAAACCAAGATCAGAATACCTCTTCGACGCAGCAAACTCCTTTGCCTCAGTTAGGACAAAACTATATTACACGATAGTAAAAGAAGAAAGTTAGGTCAATTCAGATGCTAGCATTATTTTTTTGAACCTCACTTGAACTCTCATTCTGATCTAATTTGAAACTGGATTAGCTTCAATTAATGATCACCAAATTCACAACCCTTACATTTGTTGATCCAATTAGCGTTCGATTCTTGTTATGGTAATGACTAATGTTCATTAGATCTTAATCATCGATCATCATCGAACTCTTTCGATGCATCCCAGAACTCTTTTGATTCGAATAGCTTAGAATGCATGATTATTCTAAAGCAATTCTAATGTCCCAAAATTCCACCAGTGACACCTAGTAGAGCATACTATCAACCGCGTGTTGACACCCAAATCCAGAGACAAAAATGTGAACCTCTTGCGATGCAGCGTATTCGTCGTGATTACTTCTTCTATCTTGAGCTCCGATCAGACACATTAGGTTTAAGGCTGAACTCGCTCAAAACCTAGTCTAACTAGTCAATGAAATCTAACACATCTCGATCGTTCAAAGAGAGTCAATGTGACAATCGAACATAAATAGAAACTCCTTTCCTTTTTAATCTTACCTCTACCAATAGCCATGGACCTTCTGGACCTGATTCCTCATGGCTCTACATAAGACGTGCTCCTCTCCCACTAGGTAGAAATCAAGATATCCATCTTATGCAGCAGAGAAACTATCCAGTTCCGTCTCATAATGAACATACTAGTCAGACCAACAATACACCTTAAGGGATTGCGAGATGGCTAGGAAGTCGAGTTACATGCCGCGAGTCAAACCCAACACGTATACACCTCAAGGTGAAACTGCCGATGCAATCTGAGGCATCAAAGATCAGGAGCCCACCACTACTGCCACAGAGAAGTTAATCGAAATATGACAGAAGGTAGACTATACCTCAGCAATGACTATACCGAGATGGTACCACGCTCACAGGCCCTCCATTCCTAAACAACGACGACACAATCGGGAGGTGGGATAGGCTCATCCTGTACAAATCTACCTCTCCCGAGCCTCCTCAAGTGGTTCCCAATACCAACACAGTAGGGTTAGACTCAAGACTCACTTCGTACATTGAAAGAAGAAAACGAACTTTATACACCAATCATCGACTCAACCATACGACATCCTCGGTTATGACATCCTAATAGGATCCAGCCTGAAGCATTTTCATAAGTTAGTTAATAGATTAGATTCCAAATGTCTTCAAATTATTCAATCTATATAAATTATGAATTATCACCAAATTATCCACTCTCAACTACAAGGCACTGCTCATACTAACCAGACACCTTAAAAAATAACACATATAGAATAGAGTAAATCAATTATTGTTATGTCGATGATAATTAGCCTCAAACACACATACCACAGAACACACAACATAATCAAACTTATGAGGCCCCTAGAAGCTGATATTAATGTGCTCAGCCAAATTAAACTCAGCCATTCAGCGCGGCACACACTATAATCAACTCAAAAAGCACGACTAGCGAGGGAATACCATACGTTGAAGCACTATGAAAGTAAATACCCACTGGAGGCAACGAATCCAGAGATGAAAAGGTCATTGACAAATCTGATGAAAGACTTCAGAAAAGGAAGTCGGAAAGCTGTGGAACGAAGTACGCATGGAGCGGGATGGCACAAGTCGAAGCAGGAGATGTTAATGCAACATTAGTGCGAGAAAGCTTCACTGGCAAGAGAGTCTTAGAAAGAGGTCTATTGATGGCAGTAATGTTTGGAAGAAAGTTCGATCTGGTGGAGAAAGTTCGGCTATGCAAGAGAAAGTCGAAAGGGAGTCATTGACTGCCAACAGAATGGAGAAGTTCAAAAGTTGATTAGGTGGCAGAAGATTGGCTGAAGGCAGAACGTCTGCAGAAGAACAGTTTAGTTGACCAAAGCGAGAAGTACTAGGAAAGAACGATCTCGATGGACGGACGACAAATCAAAGGATTCCAGTTCCTGCTGCTCAGGAAAGTCCACGAGAAGGGATTTGGGACCGTGGAGGGAGTCCAAAAGAAGTTCACTCTGCGAGGAATCCAAACTAAAAGGGAAGTCCCAAAAGGACGTTTTGGACTTTGAGAAGAGAGTTCAGACCAATGGGAGAGTCCGGAGGAGGGGTTCGACTCCTTGGAGGCAGATTGGGTGCTGAGGAGATCTAGAGGGGATATCGACCACTAGAGAACAACATCCTTCTTATGAAGTCTAATCTGTGATCTACTAGTATCTACATTAGGCGTAAGCATCAGAACGTGGACATTTCGACAGCAGCAGGGATTTCTATCTCCAAACCCACTAGCTCCTCCCACTTAATAGCAGAGTTCTCAAAATTACAAAGGAAAGGATGTATTAAAAAAAGCAATGACTGCCCATAGTATTTTTGTTGGGCTCTGCATCCATTTGAGGTTAGTCAAGCCCTCCGGAGGAGATCTTATTCTGTTGATTTGAAAGTGAAGCTCGAAAAGATTTGTCTCCCATGGAGATTGAGAGAGACTCTTATCTTCTTTGAAGTTGAAGCTCGGAGAGGCTTCCAACCGAGAATCTCAGTAATCTCTCAGATACAATGTACCTGGTTGAAGTTGCAAGCTCAAAGAATCTTGTCTTCATGGCAGGTTAAAGAAGAATCTTTATCTTCTTTTGAAGTTGAAGCTCGGGGAGATCTTAATCCCAATCGAGGTTAAGTCTGGGAGGCGAGATGTTATCTTCAGTCGAGGTTGAAACCTGGGGAGATCTTATACTTCAGCAATTTGAGGTTCTCGAAGTCGGGAAGGATCTTATCTCGACGAGGTTGAAAGAGATCCCTATCTTCTGTTGAAGTTGAAGGCTTGGAGAAGATCTTATCTCCAGCCAAAGATTGAAACCTCGGAGGGCATCTTATATTATCAGTGCAAGGGTCTGTTAGAGATTTCTATCTTCTATTGCAAGCTGAAGCTCGGCAGGAGATTTATCTCCAGTCGAGGGGTTGTAGCATAAGATCTTAATCTTCTGTTAAAGTTCGAAAGCTCGGGGGAGATTTCGTATCTCAGCCGTAGTTGTATGGCCCGAGGAGATCTTATCTTCGATCTCGAGATTGAAAGCCTAGGGGAGATCTATGATCGCTTCGCATCAAGGTTGAAGGAATCCATATTTCCCATATTGAAGTTGAAAGTCGGGGGAGATCTTATCTCCACTGAATTGAAACATCAAGAGATCTTATCTTCAGCCGATGTTGTAAAATTCTATCTTCTATTGAAGTTGAAGCTCAGAGAAGATCTTATCTCCAGTCAAGGTTATAGGAATCTTATTCTCCTATTGAAGTTGAAGCTCGAGGACAATCTTATCTTCAGTCGAGGTTGTTAGGAGATCCTTATCTTCCTATGTGAAGTGAACAGCTCGGGAGAGAACTGATCTCCAGCCGAGGTTGTAGCCTGAGGAGATAGCTTATCTCCCGATGCGAGTGTTGAATCCTGAGGGAGATCTTATCTCCAGTCTGAGATTAAAGTTTGGGGAGATTTTTATCTTCGATTCGGATTGAAGGAGATTCCCTATCTCCTATTGAAGTTAAAGCTTGCGGGAAAGATCTATCTCTAGCCGAGATTGAAACTCGAGAAGATCTTATCTTTAATCAGGTTGCTAGAAGATTCTATCTTCTATTGAAAATTAAAGCTCGGAGGAGATTTATCTCCAGTCGAGGTTGTAGGAGATCCTTGATTCTCCTATTGAGATTGAAGCTCGGGGAAGATCTTATCTCCAATACGAGGTTGTAGGGAGAATCTTACTTCTATATCTGTAAGTTGAAGCTCGGGGAATCTCTATCTGCCAATCGAGATAATTGTAGAGAATTTGGGGGAGACTTAATTTTATGTTCTAAGTAGACCTTAATTTATGTTCTAGACATCTTAAGTTTAAATGATTAGATGACACACTCATAGTGAGTTACAATGATTAAAAACAAAAAAAACAAACAATGGTTTCCATCGAAGTTAATCGGTTCGTTGCCTAAGTAAGCAATGTATCTCGACATAAAAAAAATGGACAATGTAAACAAATAAAAACATATACAATTGAGGGCGGAAGTAGCAATACACTTGTCTATGAACGAAATTTTAGACAATTCAAAGATAAAGATAGGATAATCTTGAGAAAAACTCAGAAAAATTAATGTTCTTTACTATAATTTTTCTATGTGATAAGTAAATTAATATCCCAATGATATGTCTACTTAGCTCTATTTGAAATATCAACTGCCATTTTGAAAACTGCTTAGGTAAAGATTCGAAACTCTAAGTTAAAACATCATTTTAAAAACTAAATTTCTTCTTTACTCGAGGACAAGCAAAACTTAAGTTGGGGGTATGATAATTCGCCATAAATTTATTATAAAGTATTAATTATTAATTAATTTATATTAATTTTTGTAAAAATTAAATAATCAATCATATATATATATTTTTAAGAAATTCATCATTTTTATTAATTAAAAAAAAAAAAAAAATAAACAAAATTAAAAGAAATACAAATTCAGTATTATCAGGGAAAAGCTTATTTTTTATCATAACAAAATAAGTTTGAAGTAAAATAGAGCTAAAACAAAGAAGATATGAATTTCTAAAGATCAAAAAAATAAATAAATAAATAAAGAAAAATAGCTTAGTCGGCTCCGCAAGCCAAGCCACCAAGTTGAGCCTGAAGAAAAATCTTGATTTTTCGATCCAGATTCGTTCAGATCTGATCAGATCAAGAGATATATTTCAAAAATTTTTTCTTTGATTTGTATCTGATCTGGGATGTTTCAGATCTGATTAACATTATTTTAATAAATAAAATAAATAAGGATAAATTAAATCAAATTTAATTTATCTGATTTGGGTAATCCTATTATCCTATTGATGATCCTGTATGCAGCGGAAGGTTCTGGATCTAGCCACGCAAGCACCTGGCCTCTATCGGTATCCACTCGGGCTGGATCTGGAGATCCTCTTCTTCTCTATCACGTCTCCAAAAATTAGATCTGGATTTGATCTGGAGGATCTTCAAAACTCCTTTTGAAGAATCAGCAGTCTCCTTTGCAGCAGCGCAGCCTTCTTGCTTTTGATCGCCTTTTTTGATCTGGATCACACAACCAAAGTCCAAAACCCTTTTGGACGTGAGAGAAGGAGAAGGAGGTTGGCATGGAGGAAGAGGGGAGAGCAGGCCTTGGACCTGTGGAATTATAGATTCTCAATCATATTCATGTTACAATCTGAGTTGGACAGGGTCTTATTTATAGCTAACTATTGATCCAATTTCTTTCTTTCCCAACCAAATCACAACCCTTTGTGAAATCAGATCATAAATCTGATTGGTGGGAATAGAAGTCCCCTGGATTCCTCCTTAGAGGACGCCTAAAGACTAGTCAAACTGGTTTTTAGAAAGAACTCTAATTGGAATCCAAAAGGGAGGTAGAGTCCTTTCCAAACAAGGACTCTAGGGCGCCTCCAGCTGGGCGCACGCCTGAGGTGGGCGTGCGCCCTCCTCCTTACCAGGTTCTGGCGGGGGACAGAAGCCCCCACCAGCTCTCTAATAGGTGTGTGAAATGTGGCAAAAATACAAGTGTCAATGGTCAACGTTTGACCAGTCAAAGAGACTTTGACTAAAGTCAAAGAACAAGAAAATGCAGGTGACCAAAAATGGCAGATAAAGTCTTACAAAATAAGATAAACCTTTTCTGACTTGGACAACACTACTCAATCAGACCATATGAAGGCCCTGATTGAGTACAAACTCCTTTGGCTCAGATAGGACAACTTATTTATGATAGAAAAAGAAGAATGTTAGCTTCATCGAGTGCTAGCACGATTTCCTTGACCTAATTGAATCTCTATCAGATTAATTGAACTAGATAAGTTCAATTGATGATCACCAGATTCAAACCCTTGTTTGTGTGACCTAGTTAGGTTCAATTCTGTATGTAATGGGATATGTCATGATCTCTATCATCGACATCATCGAAACTCCTTTCGATGGATCAGAACTCTTCGATTCGAACAGCTGAATGATCGATCATCTAAATCATTCTAATTGCCTCCCAAAATCCACCAGTGACACCTAGCAGTATACGGTGGCAACCCATCAGAGCGAATGCGAACCTCTTGGTGCAGCTACCTATGTGATTCAGTCCTTCATCTTGAGCCCCGATCAGATTTAGGGTTAAGGTAAACCGTCAAACCCTAGTTTCTATCATATGATGTAATCATTCGATTCGATCCAATGTGG